>PVHP010018600.1:0-32951 GCA_004024765.1 Zapus hudsonius
ACACACACACGCCTGCACAGACACTCCCCTCCCTCCCTCCCTCTCTCATCTTTAACTCCATCCCAGCGAGAGGCGGTGTCCAGCAAATTGCTTGGCAACCCGCGCAGGAAACTCCATCCGAAGCCCGGGGTCCCGGCCTGGGCGCTGTCCAGCGGGCAGCGCGCCTGCGAGGCCGGGCTGGGGTCCCGGCTCGGGATACCCCAAGGTGGGGGCGCCCAGCCAAGACCGGGATTTCGAGCGGGGGTGGGGTGAGGCTCGGTCTCCAGGGACACCTGTTGTCACCTCTCCACTCAGGACAGTGACGAAGCCCTGGGCGACCCGGGTCTGGGGGAGGGGGAGGTCGCCGGGTGAGGAGAAGTGCTGAGGGTCCCAGGTGTGTCTCCACGCCCGCCGGAGGCCGCCTCGCTCCGGGCCTCCTCCCCTCCCCAGGCTGCTGGCTCCCGGGATGCGCGAGGAAGCCCGCGGCGCTAGGACCTCGCGGCCGGCCGCGCGCCCCCCGCCGTTCCACCTGCGGCCCCCCGACTCGGCTTGTCGCCCGCCCGCGGCCCCCACGGTCACCTGCCACGCCGTCCGAGGGTCGCGAGTGCCGGCAGCGTGCTCGCTGCGCACAGCCGGCTCGCGGAACCCGGAGACCCGCGTCCCGCCGCGTCCCGCCGTGCCGCCGCCGGCTCCCGACTCCCGGCTCGACGGGCGCCCGCGGGCTCCGGGGCGCCGCTCCCGCCGCTTCTGATTGGCTGCGGCGCGCGCGCGAGCGGCGCTCTGATTGGACATCCTGGGGGCTGGGCGGGGGGCTGGGCGGGGGGCTGGGCGGGGCCGTGGCGAGAGCTGCTACCCCCGAGTCTCGGTGCCCCAGCCGAGGTCCCCATGGCCCGCGGGACGCTAAGTGCCTGATCGTGCCCCCTGTGCGCCCCAGTGGAGTGCACCGTGTGTGCACCCGGCAGAGGGGAGGGTCCCTTGGAGTGAAGCAGGAGTAACAGGGAGTGCGGGGCTCCCTGTGAGTCCCACCCACCCACCCCCTCTGCGGCTGGTGGCTGGGGACCACTGACCTAGTCCCTGCGTGACGCGTAGCCTTCATGTGCATTTTTCATACATTTTATTGCGGAGCATAGAGTTCAGAACAGACACCTGTAAACCATAGGCGCCAAATAGTTGGGTTTTTTTTTGGTGTGTGTGTGTGTGTGTGGGCTCATATTGAACTCTACACTTATGTGATCCTGACAGAGCCTGCAAGACCCCAGTAAAGTCGACAAATAGTTCAGAATGCTCTGCTGGGAGCTGTGGAGAGAAAACAAGCAAGATGGGGAGGACTTTTATGTATCTAGTTGCAGTTTATTCTTTTTAAACCTTTTTATTTAAATTTTTGGTTGGGAAGGTTGTTTTGTTTTTATGCGTGAGTGTGTGTGTGTGTGTGTGTGTGTGTAAACCAAAAGACAACTTTAAGACACCTTTTTTAGACATAAGCTCTCTCTCCCTCTCTCTTTCTCTTTCTTTCTCTCTCTCTCTCTCTCTCTCTCTCTCTCTCTCTCTCTCTCTCTCTCTCCTTTTGATTTTTCAAGGCAGGATTTTTCAAGATTTTTCTAGCTCAGGCTGACCTGGTACTCTGTTATAAAGACATACCCTAAGTGCTGTGAGTTGTGTGGAAAAGCGACACCATTTCTGAGTATAAAGAGGTTTTCATCAGAAACACCAGCCCTCTTCATCCTGTGGAGAGACAGACACAAGCTAGAACAGAGAGGGGATGCTGGGGATTAAAATTCTTCCCATCATTCATCTCTTCCCCCATAGTTCTTCACCCACCCCCAAAAAATGTTCCTACTTACCTGCTTTGACGCTTTCTAAAAAATAAAAACAAGTGCTGTAACTCTGTTCTGCCACTCTTAAAATCATCCACTGTGCACACCCAGATAAGTGATGAGCAAAAGCATCTCCATTCCTCTAGTTTATATTAATGGACAATGATTAATAGCACTGTGTATGCAAGCATTGGTCACTGTGCTTCTGGCTTTACTTGAGTACTGGGGAATCGGACCCTGGCCAATCCAGGCTGGCAGGCTTTGCAAACAAGCGCCTTTAATTGTTGAGCCATATCCCCAGCAACCATTTGTCTACAGGCATTCCTCCTCCTTCTCTTGTGCTGACAGAACCCTTGAGTGAGAAATTTGGCTTGGTGGACAAGAACTTAAAAGGTCCACGCCACAAACAGCTTGATCTATTCTGAATAGTCTTGGCTTCTTCCTTGAAGAGCCCAAGTTCCTAAGAGAAATCTCAGTTTTCTCCAGTTTAAATTAATGAACAAACACCCTTTGTGTGCAGGAAGTGGACTGGGTATATATTGAGGCTTACTTGATTAGAACATAGCACAATATCATGGAGGCTGGGTGAGGAAAGTCCTTCCAGGGTATCCCTCTCCAATTCTCAAGAGTGGGGAGAGACATCAGTAGATATCATTGCTATTCCTTCTTGCTCACTTTTCACAGCTAAAGCAGAAGCTCCATTCATTTGACTTGCTCATAAAGTCACTCCAAGCAAGAAAGGCTTGCTTCCACCAGAGATGGAGGCTGAAGAAAGAGGAAGTGTCAAGTGGCACAATCCTGGTTTCATCACACTAAACTCAGCCACAGAAGGAAAGGAAAAGAATTTGGAGCCCATGACAAACACCATAGAGTCTTCTTCTGTGTAGTTCTACCCCCCATCTTATCTAGAAAAAAAACAAGGCTTTACTTAGTTCTGACATTTCTTCTTCCCTGTCTCCTACTTGATACTCAAGGCTGAACTAAAATAGCCCTTCCTCTGGGAGACCTCAGCAGCTGTTCCAGACACAAAGCACTAGCGTCCAGTCTTCTTTCCCTTCACGTGACCTCTTCAAGGACTATGCATTACTGAAGAGTGGGTCTCCAAAGCATGGCCTGCTTCTGGAACACTCAATAGACACGAATTGTACTAAAGTTCCTGACAGGCTAAGAAGGTGGTATATGGAAATCAGGATCACACATCTATCCTGGGATTCAGCACGGCATCCTCCAGTTCCCAGACATTTATTGTAGAACAAAGTGCTCATCCATTCTTCCAACTGCACACAGTCATTTCTATAGCTCAGACAGTGCTGGGTTAAGAGAAAATGAGATCTTTATTGCATGTGTACCAGGTGAAATGGTAAAGGTTAGCAGTTCCTCAAAAAATTAAGTGTAGAGTAACTATAGGACCCTGTAATTCCACCCCCTAGATATGACCAACTAAACTGCAAATATTTCTCAGCACAAAAACTTGTATAAGAATATTCATCATAGACTGGATATAGATAGCTCAGTGATTAAGATGTTTCCCTACAAGGCAGAAGGACTCTGACCTGAGTGTGATTCCCCAGTACCCACATAAGGTCAGATGCGCATGCATTTGAAGTTCATTTGCAGTGGCTAGATGCCCTGGTGTGCCCATTCTCTCTCTCTCTCTCTCTCTCTCTCTCTCTCTCTCTCTCTCTCTCTCTCTCTCCTCTTTCTCAAATTAAAAAAAAGTTAACAAAATGAACATTCATCATTACCTATAGTAGAGGAAAAGTGATAAAAATCAAATAAATGCACATTAACCAATAAACAAAATATTTAATAACCAATGTAATGGAATATTATGAAACCATTAACCACATGAAGTATTGATTTGTGATACAATATGGAAGAATCTGGAAAGCATTATGGTAAGTGAAAGAAGCCATAAAAAGGTCATATAAATGTATAATTCTATTTCTGCTCAATATCTAGGAGAGGCAAGTCCATAGAGATGGAAAGCTGATTAGTAGTGGTTTTCAAGGGGTACAAGGTTTCCTTTTGGGGTAATGAAAATGTCCTGTAAACAGATAGTGGTCATGGGTACACATCTACCTATGTGAATGTACTAAAGCCCACTGACTTGTAAAAACAAAATGTATACAGCATACATTCTGAGAGCGTAGAAACTATTCATGAGGGAAACACTAGCTAAATCCCAAACTAAAGTATTCAAAAGTACCCTATGAAGAGCAGTTAAATATGGCTTATTTGCTCTCACACACCCATGTCCATCAGTCCAGAGGGGATTTAATCCTTAGTCCAATAGAATATTCTGTGATGATGGAAATTTTTTTGCTTTCTTTTGAGACAGAATCTTGAACTCACTAAGGCTGGACATGAACTCCTGATATCCCTTTTCCCCCTCCCAAATTCTGGGATTTTAGGTGTGTGCCACCACACCTGAGAGGATTTTCTTCATCTGAGGTATTCGAGATGGCAGCCATTAGATATTTAGCTAATTGGTCACTTGTGGTGTGGTTAGTTGTGATGTGAAAAACTGAATTTTAAGTTGTACTAAAATTTGAAATAGTTACCTGTGGAATGAGTTCTAAGTAAGCCTGGGATAGAGTAAGACTCTAAATAATAAGTAAGTAAGTAACTAACTAACTAACTAAATAAATAAACATTGTTCTTAAAAATCCCACATGTAGCCAAGTGTGGTGGCGCATGCTTTTAATCCCATAACTCAGGAGGCAGAGGTAGGAGGATCGCCTGGAGTTTGAGATCACCCTGGGACGATGTAGAGAATTCCAGGTCAACCTGGGATAGAGTGAGACCCTACCTCGAAAAACAATCCCACTTGGATTTTAATTTGAGAGCTGTACATTTGTGATTGAAAATTAACAAAATAGAGCACAGAGGGCTGGAGGTAGAGCTCAGTGATAGAGTGCTTGTCTCATCTGTATATTTAGTCCCCAGCACTGAGGGGTAGGTGTGTGTGTGTGTGTGTGTGTGTGTGTGTGTGTGTTGCTTATACTGTTCCTTCCTATGGTCTGACATACTCCTTTTTAAAATATTTTATTTATTTATTTATTTATTTATTTATTTATTTATTTATTTATTTATTTATTTGCAAGCAGAGATAGAGAAGAGAAACAGAGAATATGGGCATGTCAGGGCCTCCAGCCATTATGAACTCCAAATGCATGTGCCACTTCATGCATCTGGCTTTGGGGGGGGGACTGGAGAATAGAACCTGGGTCGTTAGGTCTTAACCACTGAACCATCTCTCCAGCCCCCTGAAATACCTCTTTTTTGATCCATAGGATCACAAAGCATCCAGAATTCATTCCATTATACTCCTGTCCCTCAAAGCAAGTTCTAAATCTCCTTGTCATTCTCCTGTGTATTTCATGACATCTTTGATAGTGTTTCTTGAATGAAAGAGGGTAAAAGAGATGATTTTAAACTCTTGTAGCCATCTTACAAATACAAAACCAGAGTTTATACTAGACTAACACCCTCTGACTTAGAGGAAGAAGGGAGTGACCAGTAATTTGGGAAGAAAAAACACAAAAAATAATAAGCAATCCAACCTTTACCAAGGAGGGGCTCCAGTACCTAATGCCATGTTGTGGTTTGGGGAGAGGTTATATGATAGAGTGGTCCAGAGTGGACTGTGGACCCGGGACACCTCTGTAATCTTATAATCTATATGAATCCCCTGTTCTGTCACTTCACCGAGGTTTGTCCCTAGACTCAAACTTCTCTGAGCCTGTTTCTCACCTGTACCAGCAGCAAAGAGCCATTTTAATGCTGAAATGAGATAGCATTGCAATGTCTGAAACTTATAAAATGCTGAAGATTTGCTATATAAATACGAAGGGCTTTTTTTTTTTTGTTGAAGTCTCATTGTTGGAAGAAGCTATGTTCCCTGGCACAGCAACACTTACTGTCACCCACGACTCACCTAATCAGTCCCTCGCCATCAAGGGCCTCCTCCACACAGCTCCTCACTCAGTCCAGATTGAACAGCACCAGAAACCTGGGAGGCAGGGATTTGGCAAACCCCAAATGTTTCTCCTCTCCAATTGGCACAGAACCTTTTGCAGCAACACAGTAATTACGAGAACTTACCACCCTTTGTTGTTTTTCTTTTCCTAAAGACTGAGCAATCACATGATTTCACAGGAAAAACAACTCTGGAATCTGAGACAGTGTGGACTATCTGGCCTCGGGAGTCTGAACTGCAGGGAAAAAAAATTAAAAATAAAAACCAGGCATTTGATGCTGGCAGGATGGGGCCTGAGCTGGACACGAAACCTAGCCAGCACATGTTGATGCCGGCTGGCCAACTGAGCAGGCTGTTTCTGAGTTACAAACAGCGACCATCCTAATAAAATAGACCATTTACTGAGTGTGTAGTACCAGGTGCTCTGCAGGCATGGTCGACTGAAATCCTCACACTTTCAGAAGGCTTTGCTATCTCCACGGCATTAACAAGGCCAACAGGGCTCACCTAGCATGTCACCCTATTGCAGCCAGCTTTCTAGTAGCTGGACAGAAAGAACCCAAGCAAAAGCGGCTTGTGGAGGAATGGGTTTATTTGGCTTATGGACCCGAGGGGAGACTCCATCCTGGCAGGGAAAACGATGGCATGAGTAGAGGGCTGGACATCACCTCCACCACAGTACCACAAACAGCGGCAGGAAGGTGTGCCAAACACTGGCAAGGGGAAGCTGGCTTATAACCCCCATAAGCCCACCCCCAACAACACAGCATTTCCCATCAGTTTCCAAGGCATGGCTTTGATCCTGGGACTTTTGTTTTTAAAGTTAACGAAGAGATCTCAGCCTTGACCACACTTTTAAATCACCTGGGAGCCTTTAAAATGTGGGTGCCTGGGATGGGTCCTAGAAAGACTGATTTTGCAGTGACATCTGGTCTGGGAAAGCTCTGCAAGCTCCCCTTGCGCTCCCTCTCCCTCGCTGCCAGGCCACTGAGCCTGACCTTCAGGGAGGGAGGACGCCCTTGAAGGAAGCCTGCCTCTCCCAGCAAACTCCAGGCCTGGAAGAGGCGAGAGCCACCTGCTTCCTTGAAATAGTTTGCAGCTGTGCTGGGTGACCTCATCGCTCCGCTCCGGCTCTGACACACGGGCCAAGCCTATCTGGAAAGTCCTCTTCCCAATTCGGGGGTCCCCCTGTGGGCAGGCTTGGGGAAGCAGAGGGAGAAGGGCTGCAGGGTGGACTCCAAGGGCCCCGAGAAGGACTGCAGGCTAGGTGACCCCACTGTGGGGTGTGTGACAGTGTTTGGGGGTGAAGCTGACACCCCTGGCTCCTTCCTCTGCTCACCCTCTCCAGCCACTTGGGAATGATCCCCTGAAATCACAAGGTGTTTTTTTCCTCTTCTCAAAATGATATATAAACAAAACTTTGAAATATACAAGTAGAAAGGAGAAGTTCATTGCATCTTGTTCCTTCCCAGAAGCAATCAATGGTGGTAACTGGGCTCACACCCTTCCCAACCTTTTCTGTGTGGAAATATGTGTATTTCCATGCACACATATGCATATGCAATCCTGTTCCATAAACAAAAAAATGCATCATTGTACCATATCATTCTGAATGTTGCCTTGAATATCTTTCCCGTGAAGGTATATACAGACACACACATACATACATATAGATATCATTGTCTATATATCTATGTATATGTATATATGTGTATATATATATGTTTGTAAATATATATTTCAAGCTTGTCTGGGACTCAGAATCTCCTAGGACTATTTATTTATTTGACAGAGCCAGAAAGAAAAAAAGAGGGAGAGAGAGAAAGAGAGAGAGAGAGAGAGAGATTACGAGAAAGTATGGATGTGCCAGGGCCTCCTGACACAGCAAACAAACTACAGATCCATTCACCACTTTGTGCATCTAGCTTTACATGAAAGCTGGGGAATCAAACCTCAGCCATCAGTCTTTGCAAGCAAAGGCCTTTAACCGCAGAGCCATCTCTTCAGCCCCCACTTATTTATTTTATCTTATGTATTTGGGGTTTTTTAAAATATTGTATTTATGTATTTATTTATGAAAGAATGAGGCAGATACACACACACACACACATCTGAGAGAGAGAATGGGTACTCCAGGGCCTCCAGAAAACCAATTCCAGACACATGAGCCACCTTGTGCATCTGGCTTTAGGTGGGTACTGGGGAATCAAACCCTGGTCCTTAGGCTTTGCAGGCAAGTGCCTTAATTGCTGAGCAATCTCTCCAGCCCCCACCATGTATGTCTTAATACAGAAATTGACAGGATTCATACTAGACCTGCTGAATGACAATTTCTCAAGGAGGAAATCTGTTAGATACTTTTTGTTGGGTCTCAAAAGAAAATTTCTTGCCTTTGCCATGGTTACATGCCCCAAATATGAATATACCATATTCCTCCCCCTATTCCCAGTGCTACAGATTAAACCCAGGGCCTTAAATGTTTTAAGCAAGTGTTCTACTACTGAGTTCAGCCCTCGATATACCATCACTCATCACCTATGAAGTGGTCTCCTGATGTTGAGTGTTTAGTGGCTCCAGTGTTTGTCATTATACTTTAACTTTGTGCCCATGTGCAGGTGTCCAAGGACTGGCCTTGAGGAGTGGGAACGGTAAACCTCAAGCTTATGTAACAAATCCTCCCTCTGACCTCTTTGTGTTTGAATGATGGGACCTATTAATGTGTTCTGCGGTGACACTGGGAATTGAACCCAGGGCCTGATATGTGCTAAGTACATGTTGTACCACTGAGCTATATACCTTTGTGGCTCTCACCAGACATCCTCTGCCAGGGCCCCGGTCTTGGATTTCTCAGCCTTCAAAATTGTGAGAAACAACTTTCTGTTGTTTATAAGCCTCCTGGAGTACGGAATTTTGCTACAGCAGTCAGAAGGGACTACATGTCCCACGTCTATTTTTCATGTTGTCTTTTGAAAACTGGTGTGAAGTTTATACCTACAGCATGATCCCGTTCAGGCTAGCCTCCTACATCAAGTGACCTTCAATTACACTGTGCAGATCTGGACCTTTTATTTTATTTAGAGGTTATTTATAGGGGACAAGGAGCAAAGCATTGTGGGACTCCTGTCAACTACTGGTCCCCAGATGAGCATTTAATATCCATCATTGCTAATTATACGTTAGGAAGCTGCTTCACCCCAAGAATCCCTGTCTACTGTCCCCACATTGGGAATTCCCTATCTGACCCCAGAGCTCTCAGCATTGGAGGAGTGAGTGGGGAGGGGAGACATGGAGGAAGGAAAGTTCTGGAAAGAATTTGGGGGCAGCAACTGAGGGAGGGTTGAAGCAGCTTCTCTGCGACCTCTCGTAGATTAGTAGGTATAGTGCCCGTTATAGCAACATGAGGTCCACAATTGCCACCCACCATTACTAAGCCAACAAATTCAGAGGCCAAACCAGAACTGGACCTTCACATGCCAGAGTGGTTGCTTCTCTTTGAGTCTGTTGATGTCTTCGGGATGGTTCCCTGCATTGCTAACGCAGGGCGAGCTGTCATCAAGTTAAAAGGCGCAGGTCTTCAATCCCAGAACTCAGGAGGTAGGAGGACCGCCATGAGTTCAAGGCCAGCCTGAAACTACATAGTAAATTCTAGGTCAGCCTGGGCTAGAGTGAGACCCTACCTTGGGAAAAAAAAAAGTCCCTTCTCAAAGCACTCCATAGTGGGGTGTGATTCCTAATTTAAAACGTGTGCATTGAGGCCCCCTGGTGTAAATAGGTGTTATTGCACGGGGCTGGAAAAGGCATTTGTGGGCCTACCAAGATCAACTGAACCTATAAAAAATGTGACAACTCTATGTGAAGGTCCTTGAAATTGATGAAGAGGAAGAGGAAACAGGAGCAGACAGCTAGTGTCACTGAATCACATCAGCAGGGAGAAAGTAGAGAGCAAGAAAGTAGCAAGTGGGGCTGGGCTGTAACATCTGAAGGCCTGCCCACAGTGACACACTTCCAGCAAGGTTCCATGGTCTAAAGACTCCACAACCTTCCCAAACAGTGCCACCAACTGGGGATTCATGGGGATTAAGTACTGACACACAAGAGTCTATGGGGGACATTTTATATCCACCATGCTGCTGAAAGGGAAGCTGTCAATCCAATCCCCTGCTCTCTCCTGGTTAAAGGGGCCTCTAGAGATGGAATCCTAAATGGCCACAGAAGTGCTGGAGCTGGGCTGACAATGTCAGTTCAAGGTCATTGACACTGTCTGTTCACTCAGCAGTTCTTTGATGATTCTGCCGACGACTCTCTACCCTAAGGATGAGTGCATCTTCATTATGCTCAGAATGACTTAAAAGTCAGCGTTGTACATTTTTACTTTATTCTGCTTCAATTTGGAAATGTAAACACATTTTTTTTTCATAAGCACCAGAGGAAAGAAAGGATTCCATTCCTAACTGTCAAGCAACTCTTTCCCTAGATGGGGAAAAGATAACCAACCATGACAGTCATGTGTGTAACATAATGTTTCAGTCAAAGCTGATGGCCACAGATGACTGTGGTCCTGTCAGATTATGATGGGGTTGGGAAACTCCTGTCATCTAGTGATGCTGTAAACTATGTGTGATATCGTTTCTCCTCCGGGGACACCATCAGTCGGCGCGGAAGAAAAGCCGGTTGAAGGCAGCAGCTGAGGGTAGGCTGTGCTGCTGTGCTCAGGGTGGTTCCACAGAGCTGGGGGTGGACGCAGGTGTGGCCGGCGAAGTACAAGAGGACACTCTTGGGACACAGATGCGAGCAGATGTGTATCGCATATCCATGTGTCATTTATTGAATGGGGAGAGGTTACATTTATAGAGAAAAGAATCCAGGAGGACAAGGGGCAGGGGAGGGCAAGGGGATTGGTCAGGCAGGGTGGTGAGTGGGCATCCCACAAGTGGATAGGCGAGTGCAGACAACCTGTGAATTCCTAATTTGCATAACTGGGGGGCCTGAGCGGCGGGAAATACACGATTTTAGTCACGGGTTAGATGGGGATGGTTACAGAGAAATTTGTCACCTGGGTCTGACACTTATTGTCAATCTTGCTGGGGTGAGAACATTGGGTTCCTGTTAAGGGAGCCGGGGGGGGGGGGTTAGGATTAAGGGTGGAGGTGGCGAAACGCCTGCCTGATAAATCTACCAGGTTTCAGCCCATTCTCAACATCCTTTTAACCCTATGTCCTCTGTGTCCCATTTAGCAAATTCCAACAATGTGACATCATAACCCAAGACAGTACTCAACCCATGCAAGGTTGAATGTTTGTTCTCCAAAACAATTCTCTAAGAATCTGAACACCAGCAGGAGCCATGGAGAGAATGAAACCGCTTTAAACTGGCCTCTGTTTAAATTAGGAGAGTAGGACTCCAGCCTGCTGGTATTGGACACTGTACTGTAGCTCCTCAGCTAGGAACAGAGGCAGAGTAGTAATCTAACATGAGAGTCTGGGGGCACCACTGAGGAGTGCTTCTTGGAGGGTCATTTCTGTTCCCTATAACCCTCTGTCCTCACCAGAACCATGCTTCTGTTCTACTACAAGACCCACTAACCTGACACCCAAGAGAAAGGAGAGACCACCCACAGATCCTCACATTGCATCTCCACTCTTGACTCGATTCCACAGCCTAAAGGAGGGCTGGGTCCAACCCCCAAAACTGGTGAGGCAGCACTGAGAGAGTTTTGAAAATCCTTTTTGCAAATATTTTTTAAAATGAGCCATAATACAAGCACAATGGTGTCACCACTGCTGATGAGACTGTGTTATTGTGATAACTACCTGAGAGAATCTACTTAGAAGAGAAACCATGTATTTTGGTTCATGGTTTCAGAGGTTTCTGCCCCTGGTCAACCAGTTTGCTGTTTCTGGGCCTGTGGGGAGGCAGAGCATGGTCACAGAAGGGCAGAAGGGTGTAGAGGAGCAAAGTTGCTCTCCTGGGGCAGAATGAGAGATAGGAAGGAAACAGTGACCCACTTCTTCCCGCTAGAGACCAGTACCTGTTTTCTACTGCCTCCCAACAATGGCACTGTGTAAGGAATCCTTCAAGGACATAATTCACTGATACTGTCAGAATCTAATCACTTGCCCAAGAGTCCATCAGTTGGCAACCAAGCCTTTAATACAGCCTTCTGGTGACATTTCAGAGTCAAACAAGGAGAGCTAGTCATAGTTGAAGACATGTTAAGGGATTCACAGTGTTTCCACATTCCCATGGAAAGAATGTCTAGGACCTTCCATTGGGTTTGTTGATGATATACAAGTTAACCATCACTAATTCTTGACAGGAGTATCTAGATCAAGCCTTGAATTGCTAGAAAAAGTACCAGAAAGAAGTTCCTGAGATGAAATTGGTAATAAGTGTCAATGGCAACCTGGTGTCAAGATTAAGCCTCAGGAGAATAGAGTACCATCCATTTGAGTGACAACCTTAGAGACAGAACATTGAGTGTGTCATGAGCTTATGATTCTGCATGTTTAGAAAATGCAGAAATATTTGGAGGAAACATTATTGGCTTCAGAATATTCATTAAATCGGGCAACAACTCTGTCCAAGGATAAGTTACTACAGCAGGTGTGAAAAGACTTAAAGCCATAGTGTGGATAATTGGGAGCAGTGGTACAGAAACCAACTATGTGTTTGATCAGAGAGATGAAAATAGAGACTCAGGAAAATTACATTTCAAGCTAAGCAGGATATTTTCTTCTAGGAGGTTTATGGGAAACTCTAGGATGATAAAACTTTACTTCAATGGATGATGGGACAATAAAGGCAAAAAGACCCATGTTGCCAGGTCCTTAAATTCAGCACATGAGACAATTCTCCAGTTAGGTTATTTATTTATTTATTTTTATTCTCAAAGTAGGGTCTCACTTCAGCCCAGGCTGATCTGGATGGAATTCACTATGGAGTCTCAGGCTGTCCTCGAACTCTTGTCAATCCTCCTACCTCTGCCTCCCAAGTGCTGGGATTAAAGGCATGTGTCACCACTACACCTGGCCTCCAGTTAGTGCTATTAAGGGGAACTCTGTAAATTTTGTTACACTAATGTTTTACTTAAGATTCTCTAAAAGCAATGTTTAATTCAGACTCAAATACTTTTTTTCTTTTTTAATTTTTTAAAATTTATTTGCAGAGAGCACACATCAGAGCTTCTTGCCACTGCAAACAAATTCTAGATGCATGCATCTCTTTGTGCATCTGGCTTTCCGTAGGTACTGGGTAATCGAACCCAGGCCATCAGGCTTTGCAAGCAAGCACCTTTAACCATTGAGCAATCTCTCCAGCCCCAGATATTTAGTTTTTAACACAATCCCATGGTTTAGGGTATGTTGTAAGAAGTTTATCTTCCATCTCTGCCCTATTCTAGCCTAGTTTTCTTCCCTCGAAACTCTCCAAGATGACTTGTTCTATATGGACCTTTTCCATCATAATTCAGCTATTCTTTCTCTCCATTTACAAAAGGACGCCACTTTATAAACATTGCTCTGTTCCTCGCATCTCCTCAAGCATTCTGGGGATCTTATCACATAAGTACATAGCAGGATTCCTCATTCCTTTCTATGGCTCAGAGTATCACATTCATTGATTACCACCTTACATATAGCCAGTTCTTTTAAAAAAATTTATTTACTTATTTGCAAGAAGAGAGAGAGAGAGAGAGAGAGAGAGAGAGAGAGAGAGAGAGAGAGAGAGAGAGAAAGCATGCACTTGCCAGAGTCTCCAGCATTGTAAACAAACTCCAGATGCATGTGTCACTTTGTGTTTTTGGCTTTATGTGGTTACTGGCGAATGGAACCCTGGTCATTAGGCTTTGCGGGCAAGTGCCTTAACTGCTGAGCCATCTCTCCAGCCCCATAGCCAGTTCTTCTGACTCTTTCTGCAATATCCTTACACCTGTCTCAAGTGAAGCCATACTGGCTTGAAGGGGCTAAAAATGGATTCTTGTAAGGGCAAAAAAAAAATCATTTTCCTGTCCTTTATACTGCTCAGATAGGCACACACATATAAAGAGATATACAGTGTATCTGTGGTATTAATACTACTGGAGTGCACAATTAGAGGAAATATCTAAAATATTTCCTCAGATTCTACCAAGGATAAAAAGTTGGGAAACATTTCCACAGCCCAATCTACAGTGTCACAGAAAAGCCGGGCATAGTGGAATTCCCCTTTCATCTAAGCACTAGGGAGGCTGAGGTAGGAGGATTGCCATGAATTCAAGTTACAGGTCAGTCTGGCCTAGAGTGAGATCCTACCTCAAAACAAAACAAAAATTTGAAGTACAGGATTGCAAGACATAATTGGCTTAGATCCAGCTTGAGGTGTCCAAGTTGGGAGGTTAGGACAAGGAGAAACTGAGGTGACTACTGGAGCCCTGTCAGGAATTTTCCAGTCTTGAGGCTGTGGGAGCTACCCAGAGACTTCACTGCAGACATGTGGAGCAGGGCATGGAGTGAATGAGGACATGTCTTTATCTCCACTCAGAAACATGACTCATTATCATGTTTTCTCTTCACTTTAGATTTTCTAGGTTAAAAAAAAAAGCCGTCACAAATGTTACTCAGTAAAAGTCTAATCCTGAGCTCAGTTGGCAGCAATAATAGTTTTGCATAACTCTTCAGCTCCCTTCTAGGAAATTACTGTTGGCATCTCTTGAAAGAGAAGCGAAGGAGTAATGTCCAAGGTAGATTCACTTTAAAATTACTGTATGTCTGCTCTAGTGAGGGCCAGTGAACCCCAGTCATTGAAGAGATAATGGCGGGGGGGGGGGCGGCGGGAGAGGGCACATGCAGATCCCTATATCTTGCAAAGAATTGCTCCCACACAAAGAGAAGGAAGCCTTTTCCTTCACCACACCCAGCTGTTTCCTTTTGCAGACCATCACCCTCTTATCTTCCTCCCAAACCATTGCCAGCCCTTGCCCAGCCTTCTGGGGCAACTTCCTGTGTCTGATGAGACAAGACAGAGTCTATTCCTGTAGTTTGACAGGAGAGGAGTCAGCTGGGATGAGTGTGCAGACTTGGTACCAGAGCCAAGAGGGTGCCAGCCAAGGGCTGGGCTGGAGTTTGGTGATACAGTACTTGATTAACATGTGCCAAAGCCTGGGGCTGGTTCAGCAACATGCCTGTGTGTGTGTGTGTGTGTGTGTGTGTGTGTGTGTGTGTGTGTGTGATGGGGTCTCCTCGCCCATCCGAGACACCTGCACCTGGAGTCCTGGCCTGCTGCCAGCTGTCATGAAGGATGATGTGCCTCAGGTGCTGCCAGAATTATATAACCTCCACACCACATTTTTTGATACATTTAAATTACTATTAAGAAACTATCAGTTTGCAATGTGTCTGCTATTTGCTCCCCAGGGCATATGTCCAGCCTTCCTCTTTTCTAAACTAGCCTTTTTTTTTTGAAACATGTATATAAAAAGACCAAAGTTGGATTGGGGAGATGGCACAGCGGGTATAGTGCTTGTGGGCACAACCTTGAGGAGCAGAGTGTGGATACCCAGGATCCAAGGTGCTGAGGAGGGGAGAGAGGATCTCTGGGGCTTGCTGGCTGGCTAGGCTAGCTGAATTGGGGAGCTCCAAGTTCACGGAGAGATCCTGTTTCAGAAAATAAGACAAAGAATGTTTGAGGTGTAACCTCCTCCCCCACACGCACCCCCCCACACACACCATGAAGCATACACACATGCACACACACATACACATGAGAAGAAAAAAGGACAAAAGTCTCCTAAGTCATAAAGAAAAACACTGAGATATTTGATGACAAAACAAAAAACATAGGCAAGACTAAACTCACCAGGACCAAAGAGAAAAATCAGAGAGAAGTGTGGAGCTCTGGGTGTTCATTTCACAGCCAGAGATTAGCATCCTGACAGTACAGACACTCACAGGGGTCATTAAAGCTCAAGGGACCAGGAGGAAAGGTGAGCAAGCATGAGGAACAGTTAGCAGAGAAAGAAATGAATGTGGCCTCTGATGGTCACGCTCACTAGCAAAAGATATAAACGAAATTGTCACCGGGGCCCCTTGAGGGTCACTAGGGAAATGGAGTTGTGGGAGATAAGAAGGTAGATTTTCTAGACAGTCAGAGTCAGCCTCTATAACCTGACAGTCACAACTCTAAAACACCTTGACACTTCCTAAGCCAGGCCTTAGCCCTA
Source organism: Zapus hudsonius (assembly GCA_004024765.1). Classification (NCBI taxonomy): domain Eukaryota; kingdom Metazoa; phylum Chordata; class Mammalia; order Rodentia; family Dipodidae; genus Zapus; species Zapus hudsonius. The sequence goes on from PVHP010018600.1 coordinate 15,971, forward strand.
CCCAGATGAAGGTGGGGCTCTCCTCTCTCTAGACCAACCACTGTCTCTCTGGCTCACCTGGGCCAGAAATATATACTCACCTGAGAGAGACAAAGGACTCTCTTTCCCTCATGGCCGGTCCGCAGAGGGACTCTGAAACCTCCAGGCTTTTGGTGAGATTCCCCTTGGTCTCATCCTCACTGAGACAGGGGACCCCCTTTCTTTCCACATAGATTTTTTTTCCCTCTCATGATGGGATCCCTCTTCTATTTCTTGTTGTTTCTCTTGCCTGGCTGCTCAGCCCAGATCCCCTGGTTCCATAGCCATGTGGCTACACCTCCTCTGTGTGTTCTCTCCTCACTCATGGGGAGAGATCTCTCTGGAGCTTCTCCTCTTAATCTAATAAAGTCTCTCTCTAAACCTTGCCCTCTGGTGGTCTGTAATTTTAGTTCTTTAAAGTTATATGGCAAAAAATCTGGATCCTCAGCTCCCTCATGGTAGCATGTGTAGCACTGGAAGGTATGGCATGAGCTGCCAGGGGAAATTGGTCAATGATATTTGGAGAAAGCAGAGACCACTGATATTCAATATAGACAGCTGTCACAAGAATGCTGAACACATGGCTGTATGGAAGAGACCAACAAGTCAAGAAATGCTCATCTGTGCAATAGTGGCGCTAAACATAGGAGGGTAATCAATGGCTTACTGACTGGCTAAGAGATTCAATCAATGACAAGGAACTCTTAACTGGAACTGGGATACAAGACATAATCCTATGGGGACCAGGAACCTGGGCTCCTAGGGGAAATTCCCACTTCCAGAGAGCTAAAGAGAGGCTACACCCATTAGGAGCTAGACAAAATGGCAATGTTGTCTCATTTAACCTATATTGATCTCACTCTCCCATGGAGATTCTGTTTGTATTCTTCAGAAGGCACTGAGAGAGCCAGGGACAACCCAATTCCACCAACAAGACACTGGATGATGGTTGACGTCCTGGCAGGAGACAAACTACTCCTGGCCTTCATACAGGGCCCAAATGAAACCTATGAGAAAGTGAGGAGACAAACAGGAGACCAATCACCACAGCAAGTCTGATAACCCATGAAAGGCCAATGGAGACAGACACCAACGATACCCAACACAAAGAGCAAAGATCCAGAGATACTTAAGATCTCAACAATAAAGCAGACTCAAAACTCACCCACTATGACTCAAGGAACTGAGCAGAAGAGGGGGCAGAAAATAGCCATGGTGGGGAGAATATCCAGAAACATTGCCTCCCACAGCAACAATACACAAGGGGGAAGAAAAAAAAAAAAGAAAAACTGGCTACCTCTGGTGCAGTTCATAACCCTGAACTTATGGACAGATCCAGTATGCACACCAAGTAGGGACCCCAGTGGGTAGGGGACAGAGAGGAGGAAAACGGGGACACCTTCAAAAGATTTGCTTATACAATGTATTTACTTATTCATAATAAAGATTTTAATTTAAAAAATCTGGTACTCTAAATATGTTGTATATTAACAAAAAACTCCAATTTCCCTTTTACAGGGTCTCCTTCTACAAGACCCTCCTCCTCCCTCTGGGCTCATCTCTGAATTACACTTCTGCAGGAGACACATCAAGCGCTTGCTTCTGTCCCCACGAGGCTGGAAGGAACTTCGGCCCACGTGAGATGAGGCCGCTGGGGACATCGCTATGGACACACGGGAGAGGGGCAAACCCCTGGCATCTCCTTAGGTTGACATCTGTCCTCACCCACAGCACCACAAGTCAGGACACCACACGACATTCAGCATGGCCTGTGTCAGGAGGCTGTCCCTGATGCCAGGAACAGGCTCAGGTGAAGCTTCGAGAAGTTGCAGTTGTCTGGCATTGAGTCGCTGGAGCTCTTGACCCTCTGATGAGACTTCTGCAAACTTTTTTTTTTTTTTTAAATCACCATTTTCTCCAACATGGCACTTTAGTGCCCTCTAGCGCATATTTGGATAACTACACCACAAAAGCTTTAGGTTAGGAAATGAATGGGCTTCCTTCCTTGTGGTGTTTCCATACACATGTATCATTACACTTTGTTTACATTTGTTCCCACACCACCCCACTGTCCTCCGTGTGTCCCCCCATCCTCCCTTGCTGGTTCCTTTCCTTCACCCCCATTTGCTTTTCTTCCTATACTCTGAGGACCCAGTCTGTAGTTTTATAACAGTGATACAGGTGTATCAACATAGCACAAAAGTGCAGAGAATCTCCAGGACAGTTCAACACAGCTCACTGTTTATCCTAGAGAAAAGCCAGGTTAGACAGACGAGCCTGCTGGCCATGTGGATCGCCGTCTGGCGGCCTTCTCTTTAGGTAAACAAAACAAGTCAAACAGTGAAGGGTCTGGGGATCTGTCTCATTCACAGAATCCTATAAAAGCATCAAGGCACTTTTAATGATCTACAGATCTCAAACGCTTTCCAGCTTTTAGGGTTTATTTTTTTCTGTTTATTGTTTTATTTTGAACATAGGGTCTCAATGTAGCCCAGGCTGACCTGGAACTCACTCTGTAGCTTCAGGCTGGCCTTGAACTTGCAGCTATCCTCCTACCTCAGCCTCCCAAGTGCTAGGAACAAAGGTGTCACATTGGCTATGTTTTTAAAAAATATTTTTATTTATTTATGAGAGGAGATATAGATAGATGACAGATAGATGATAAATGATAGATAGATGATAGATAGAATGAATGAATATGGACTTGCTAAGGCCTCCTGCTGCTGCAAACAAACTCCAGTTGCAGGCACCACTTTGTGATGTTATGCTTCTGGCTTAAGGTGGATATTGGGGAATCAAATCCTGGCTGACAGGTTTTACAAGCAAGTGCCTTTACTTGGAAAGACTCTTGAGAAAATCTAAAAAAAGCCCTACTACATTCCCTGCAAAATTTTCATTATTACAATGGCTGCCTGGGTGAAGAAAGCCAGCAGGGCAGGGCTCATGTCCTCACCGTGACAGGACAGCATCTCTGGGGAGCACTCACAGGCCCGTGCACCCCAGCTCCACTGGACTTCCTGGCACCAGGTGTGGACATAATGAGCATTCAGGTTGCATAGGAGGCCAGAAGTTGTCTTGGTTTCTTTTTAATGGTGGTTCAAGTGCTCACCACCTCTTGCTTCCCAGTTTGCAAAGGGCTTTGTTATTTCAATGGACCAGATTCAATGCTGCTTCTATTTTTAGAACACTGCCACATTTTGTGTGTGTGTGTGTGTGTGTGTGTGTGTGTGTGTGTGTGTGTGTGTGTTGTCATTCCTGCCCCTTCCCCAGAGGCTTCCTCTCCCTCTTATATGCCCTTTTCCCAGAAGGAGTTTTCTCCTGCTTTGCTTGGGAATTGGGAGAACCAGGCAAGAAGTTCAGAGAAGTCTTACAGGAAGTAGTCAAGCCACACAAGACCATGAAAAGTGTTCATGCACATTTGAAGCAGCTGAGTTCTCTCAGGAGCAGACCCCAGATCTTGTATATGCATGTTAGGGTGTTCACAGATGGTGGTCAGAGGACAATCTCGGGGTGTTCATCCTCACCTTCCACCTCGTTTGAGACAAAGTCTCTCTGGTCATCTGCCACTGGTGAACACTAGACTGTTAATGCTGTCTTGTGAATTCTCTACCCAGCATAGCTTTGGGATTACAGATGTGTGTGCTACCTGCACCCAGCGTTATGTGACCAATGGGACCTGAGCTCTGCTCATTACGTTTGCAGTTAGCACTGGACCTCAAGCCTCTTTTACAACGTTCATTCTATTGGAAACCCCGTCTGCTAATTCAATCCTGACTCAGTTTGCATGCTGGGCATCGTGCCCAGCTCTGGGCACATATTGATAATGAAGACAAACTGGTGCCTGTCTTGGGATCCACCACCTGGCAGATGCTGTAATCAAAGACCAGACAGACCAGCAAGGAACAGGGGCATGCCGCGCACAGCCTGGAGGAACAGCAAGAGCCAGGTGGGAGAAGCCCCAGGGCAAGAGCAGCAGGGATGGCCAGCACCGCGCATGTGCACCGCATCCTGTTAGTTCTGCTCACCTTTCTCCAGTTCAGGTATTTCAGGAGAATGGACACCAGTAGTCTAGTTCTAAACCTGGAGACAAACTGGCTTGATAGCAGTTACAACAGAAGCTCCTGAAAATTGAAATTAGCGAACTAGTTTGGTGTCTCTCGAGAAGTTTCCAAGGAAAGTCCACAAGGGTGGGCTTGGTGTCTGTCCCCTTTGCGTTTCCACCATGAATAGCACAAGCTACTTGCACAGATGTTCTCTAGAACAAGCCAAACACTGATGCCCATAGCTAACTTACAATCTATAGAGTTTGCAGATGGCCTGGGTTCTAGGAAGTCTTATGGCTCCATCTGGGCTCTTCAACTTTTGCTCGGAGACCATTTTTCCCCTCACACCAAGACCACCCCCATAGATACATGCTGGCCAGTCCCTGGATGTTTTGGCCAGGCAAGCCCAGGTAGCAGGCATGTGAGTGCAGGAGCTATTTTAGATATTCTGGTCCTGCCTGTCAGGTGTCCTGTGGGGAAAGGCCTAGGTCCTTTAGCTACTGAGGTCACCCCATGGGTCTTTGGACATGGTGAAGCAGAGATAAACCACTCATGCACCTCAGATGTCTTTTGTCTTGAAAAATCCCATCACCACAAGATACCTGTGACGCTCCTTAAAATCATAACAGCGTGAGATACTGAAAAACACTCCTGAAAACCTAACAAACGATACCTGTAAACACTCCCTCAGCAGCTCATGGTAAAAACAGCGCTTGCCAGTGTGGACAGGTCAACACGTGAAAGGGGACAGATCCGTGTTTTGACGTCACACTTACCTGTTTGTCTTGCACGGTTCACACCTCCACTATATGAGTTACTGTGTTAAGGACACCATGTAGTTAAGAACTTGGGTTTCATGGCCAAGATAGTCTTTCATCTGAGATTCAGTTTTATGAAGAACACCAGTTGACAAGTTGCTTAGTCTTTCTGCCTCTGCTTCTTCATCTGTTCAGTAGAAGTGCTGGGCACAGTCCTGACATTATGAAGTGTTTCACGTTCCCTTCAATAACCCATCTGAAGCAATCAGTGTCTGTCACCATCACATCTATTCAGTCAATAATGAAGATAACTCTCAGAGGACAAGGGCCCTTTAAATTTGTTTTTCTATTCCTAGTCATCTCTCAATTCCTTTTACATTTCAGTGCCTGACACACAGTGTATAATTAAGTGTATAATTAAGACTGCTGCTGGGAGCACATGCCTTTAATTCCAGGACTTGGGAGGCTGAGGTAGGAGGATCTCTGTGAGTCCAAGGCTAGCCTGAGGCTAGAGAGAATTCCAGGTCAGCTGGGCTAGAGTGAGACCCTACTTACCTAGGGGAAAAAAAAAATAAAAAGGACTATTGCTGAATGAAAGACAAAAATGAACCCTTATAAACTTTAAGGGACAACTGTGCCTGTATATTATTTAGAGGATAACCATTTCAGGACTATAGTGTATGTCCTTTCCACCATGAAGTCTGGTGTCAGTGGAAGAAAAACAGTCAGAGTTTAATGACCTCTGGCATTTGAGATCTCCAAAAGTTGATGGGATCGTGACCCCTCCCACCAATCCAACCAGTCTCCAGTGTCTGTGAGGGCCAGCCCCTCACCTCAGAACTCTACTTTCTCTGTATCTCAGGCCTTCGGTGGGGTTAAGGCTGATCCCAATCCCTTCTATCAGGCAGAGCATGGGAAGGCATCTGTCCCGTTTGTCACTAAGATTTCTGTCCCGGAATCACTAGTGACACAATGACAAAACCTTCCAATTATGGACATAGGCCTGATGGAATGTAGCCAGCCTTTCTGCAGTTAATGCTGAGGTTTACCTCTGATCAAAGTCTTTCCTCTATTTCACTACCATGAGGCATTAATGCCCTATCCACGATTTACTGAGCAATATTCAGTACGACTTTTGGTTTAGCCATCCTGAGTAAACAAAATGTTTTCTTATGAGTTTGCTTTTAAGTCTCAAATAAGTGATGGAACAGATACCAATTAAACAAACATAAGTCTTCGGCACATAACCTTTCTCTTTGACTTTGAAAAAGTAAAGGCAGCTGCTCACAGCTATAGTGTGAATTTGAACTGAAATGTGCACTGTAAGACTTGGCCCTCATATTTCAGTTTAAGTCAAAGTAGGGCTATATAGGGAAACACTGTGCTTTTTCAATTCTCTGTGTAAGAAGTAAATTTGCATGCATTGTGTAAGACTTTACCAACCAACACTGTCCAAGTAGTAAGAGAAAATAACATATGTGCAGGTTGGAACAACTCAAGTAAATTTTGTTCTAGTAGATGAGGGAAACAAGACACTGTCCACCATCTTACACATGTAGAACCATGAACAGCCCATACACATTTCCACAAATTTCATTTAGAACACAGTTCAGTGTATCTAATTTTGCTCAGAGAAGCATCAAATGGGCAAGGCACGGCAGAGGAGTGGGGAATCCCAGATGGGTAAACTCTGAAACTCACATCTGTGCTTTCATGGCTTGAAATAAATGTTTCCAAGAATAGTTTCTGTTCACCCTGAAATCTTGAATTATGTAAAAAAAATGGCATTCTCATTTTCAAAACTTGAGTCTTTTCTTGTGTGACTTGGGTCTCCTAATACTTAAAAGATTTATGAGCAGTTATTTTCAATGCAGAGAGGATAATCACAGTAGAGGGAAGAAAAATGGAAGCTTGATTGAGAAATGACAAATATCCACATGAGAAACAGGAATGTTCTGAAGTTGGCTAACTGACATACTAATCCATTTACATGAGAACATGCTATGGTTATTTTGAAATGAGATTTAATATTCAATTCTGCATTAATACCAGGTCATATTTTAATGTAGTTGGTATAAAGAACAACTTGGTCTTTAAGAAATCCAGCTTTGCTCAAAATGTAACAAAGAGCAGATGTTAACAGTTTATAGATTTTTTAGGGTCTAATTTTGCTCTTGTTCAACTTGATAGAGGCAGAGGGGAACAAGAAGGGTGAATGGCAGGGCTTCCTTTGCGACTGTGGATTCCAAAGGTTTCTATTTGTATTTGCTTACTCTTCACAGAATGTCTAGAAAATAAAAAAAATTTCTTCTGTTTTTCAGATTCAACTACAGAAATGATTTCTAATTTTTAAACTGCATATGATCCATGTATGACTTTGGAAAGGACACAATGAGCAAGGTCATGGCTAAAGACTGGGGAAACTCTGCTTAGCCAAAGCAGAACCAATTTATACTAGTATCATACAGGAAGTTCAAATTATGTCTGATGAAAACTAGGGGCTTTACTTGTTAGAAAGGGGCTGTCGGGGGTAACATGCATCACACCCCACTCCAGGCTGAACTGCTAATGGTACAGGCTCATGATCTCAGACATGTCCTTTTGCCCACAGCCATAGCCATTCAATCAACACAGGATAAGCCAGTGAGACAGAAACCAACGATTTTCGACACAAAGACCCCTAAACTCACAACTTTAAAGCAGCCTTAATAATCATCCACCACGACTCAGGGAACTATGCAGAAGAGGGGGCGGAAAGACTGTGAGAGCTGTGGTGGGGGAGATTATCCAGAGGCATGGCCAGGAGAACCTGGCTGAATACTAGGCTATCCATGGTTCCCTGCCACAAGGACTGATTCAGACGACCCATGGAGGTTATCCAGCGGTTTGGGGAGGGGGGGCAGCGGGGAATTGGGGATAACAACTCATTGTTTACCCACTAAATATTGTAAAAAAAATAAATATAAAAAAAAGAAACCTCACCTTGGGGGTGGGTGTGCACCTTAAAATTAAAATTGAGATTCAACATCTAGCTGGTAATGATTTGCATGAGATTTTACTCGAGGATCTGATGCTGCTGTGCTGGAGCCCTTTGCCTCAGTCACCTTTGGAGTTGGCTGCTGGTGACCAGAGGGTCAAGTCTATAGCCCACTTCTAACTTGCCTTTATTTGGCTTACTGAGGATGGACCTCCAGCTCACACATGGTGGAAGACCTGTTCCCCTGGGTCACACTTCCAGCCTTTAACTTCATTTGTGTACAAAGCTTACTGTCCGTTAGCATTGTGGTTTCCTCTCTATTCAGATTGTATTTTAAATAGGCTTTATTGTGTTGCATCTATGGCCTCTCTCTGTAAGCCTTCTTAAAACTTCCTAGGACAAGAGTACATGGATGTACTTTAGATAAATTAGACTATAATCAGGCTTATTACAATATATACCATAGGCTGATTCAGGTCAAACATTCATTTTACAAATGGTAATACCTGCCAGAAAATTAATATTCTCCCTAGGGCAATGTCTGACTTTTAACTTAGAGGAATATAAATTATACAAGTTTAAAATAAAACAGTGGATTCCAGTTGCCCTAGATGAATTCATTCTAGAAGTTTCTCAATTTCCAAAAAGCTTCACTGAAAAGTTGATTCTTCCAGGTTACAAGCAGATGCCTGAATGGCAAGGTTCCTGTGGGACACTACAGGATACGCCATGATCAGAGGTGGGACCTTTATTTCACAAGTTTCAAGATACAATACAAAACAGATCTGTACATCTCTCTATTAACAGGATTTGTTTACACAATTATGTTACACATCAATAGCCTTTATACGGAGTTTCATTAAATAGAAAATAAATTTACAAAAATGTCTACCATGGTGTTACTTCACAATGTCAGTTAATGGTTTTTAAAACTTCCTCACCTAAATATTTATAGTGGTCACACTTTGATCATAACATTTTTTTTAATCAAAGAGAAATCGTGTTGGCTGGCTTGTAAATAAACAGGAAAACCAGAACATTAAATGGTTTCCCCTCACATAACCAAAGGATCCTTCTCATGCACACAAAATCAGAATTTTATTGGTGCAAATAGTCATTAAGATACAAATTGTCATTACTTGGGATTATTTAAAATTTTTTTGAAATACTAAGCAGAAGGAGAAATTTAGCTTTTCAAGGAATACCACACATTTAAAAACCATATTGAGCCTCAGACAATATGACATTCATAACTTTTATATTTTCACTTATAGTTGAGCAATGACTGATGAAAAATTTTGCATAAACATACTTTTCTTTTGCTCTGATCTTTCTTGCATATGTCTAGTTGTAAAATCGTATAATCCTATTTTAGACTCACTTTGGAACACCAGCTTACCACTGGAGCAAACAGGCAGAGAAAAGGGTGCTTACCCGAAGCATCTTGTTTGGAAATGTACATGTGAAACGTTAGCCCAAACCTCTGTAAGGGAAGCTTTCGTAGATGTGGTTAGACATGGGTTCATGCTGCACACATGAAGAATTGGAGCCTTCATTTGGAGGCCTCAATAGCCTACTTCTAAAACACTGAACAACAAACAGGGAAGCAGAAAAGAGAGGGAAAAAAACAACCCAAACGAAAACCAAAATCTAAGAGGCTTTTCAGTCTCATCAGTCACTGGTGGAAGCAGCTTCTAAAGTGTCTCCATGGTAAAGAGACAGGGCAGATTTGTTAATGATGACCAGCCTTATATGCAGAGGGGAGCGAATCTTTAAAATTATCAAGATTAATGATTTATAAATTCATCTGGTTCAAGTGTTAATGAATCTTGGGGAAAAAAAGCAGTCTTTTATTTCCTTTTTTTTTTCTGTGCTACTGACTAGTACCCAAGACTAAGATAAGCCTCATCAGAAAACAGAAAAAACTTCAAACACAAAAAAACAAAACCCAGCAAAGCCACCTTTGTGAAACATGACAGAAGCAAAATGGATGGTCTCTGGACTTGGAACTAGCTAGCTAACTAATGAGGCTGACGCTCCAGAGAGAAGATGGACAGAGTATAGCTGTCATGGCCCTCGAAGGCTGAAGGACAGACTACACAGGGTAGCAGGAGGGGTGGGCTATGGGGAGCAAGAAAGCCACATTCTATCTGGTAAATCTAAGCCCTAACACTAGAACTCCTGAATCCTGGAGTTGGTTTAATGTCATTGACATTAACTAGCTTTATTGCCACTGTATTCAAATGGATGCCATTTGATTAGGTAAGTGTTATGCATTGTTTTTTGGAGAAATACCAAACCCGATTCCTATTTGCTTAGGTACCATGTCCCATGAACGACAAGAAAAAGGGAACAAAGCAGGCTGAGACAGTCTGAAAGAAACCTTAGAACTGAGATACTGTTAAGCATGCTGTTCAAATTTTTGAGAGCAAATGACCCATGGTAAAAACAGAAGGCAGAAACAAGCCAGGAAAGGACACCTATAGAATTCCTAACCACAGAAAGGACAGCAAGGGGTACATGAACAGGAAGTCCATTATTACAAGAAGAACAAGACTCCACTTTCCCATCCAGCCTTAGACAGGACATGCTATTTTAAGAAATGCTTTCTCCAAGTACTTATCGTGAGAGGCTGAGACATGGAAAAATGCTGCCCAAGCAGATATTAGGTGGATGGCAGAGGAGGAAAAAAAAAAGTTGTAGTTGTAGTTATCTTAGAGTATTTTCCATTTTTTAATTTATGGATATTTCCTCTCTCTCTCTCTCTCTCTCTCTCTCTCTCTCTCTTGGTTTTTCAAGGTAGGGTCTTGCTCTAACCCTGGCTAACCTGGAATTAACTATGTAGTTGGTGGCCTCAAACTCATAGAGCTACCTCTGTCTCCTGAGTGCTGGGATTAAAGGCATACACCACCACACCCAGCCTGGATTTCTTTTTGAGACAGGGTCATTATATTGCTTGGGCTGGTCTTGGAACTTCTGGGCTGAAGTGATCCTCTTCCACCCAGTTCCCCCAAAGAGCTGGGACTATAGGTGTGTGTCACTGCACTGAACTCCTGTATCTTTAGATCAATTAAAACAGTGCCTTTTAGGTGAAGCATGGCTGCTACATGGATGATGCATGTTCTGATGGGGAAATCAGCATATTGTCTAAGTGTGAGACACCCAACAAGTCTTAATTTCTGTAAGAGATGCCCAAGCAACATTACACTTTAGAGTAAAATATTTCTAGTTCTCAAAGATTAGCTTTCATACATAAGGTCCTCTCTGATCACCCCTTCAAATTTGAAAGCAAGTATCTGGGAGGAAAGTCTGTTTACCGGATTCCCCATAATACTGTAAGCACACATAAATGTGTATAACTTCACATTTAAAGCCTTCATGTTCACTGTAGATTATTCACACCTAGTTTTAAATATAACCCGGCAAAAAAACACAAGTTTTTTTTGTATAAGTAATATACTCAAGTTTTCTGGCAGCTGAGAGATTATGGAGGAGAGACTAGAGGTTAATTTGAATAAAGCTGATGTTAGCTCACCGACTGAGTATGGACTGATGAACACCATTGACGATTAAAAAAATACAAATTGGGCTTAGGTGTCAGTTCTTTCAATTGGGTGACTATGTGAAGTTCTTAATTTCTGTGTTTAAGCAGGCAGTTCTGAAGTGTAATAGCCTGAAATTTCCTAATGCTGCTAAGGGAGGATGGTGAATGTGAGACTAAATGACTTGCTACTGTAACCTAAAGCTGTCACAAATAAAGAACTGCCTGAACATACCCAACAGTACAAACAGGCCTAGGCTGGGCTTTAATCCGTCTTTGATTCTGTGAGTGTCAGATTGGAAGGTTAGTCAGTGTCTGCCATATCCCAACAACAGTACTTCATATGCAAAGGATTCAGGAGGGAGACAGACTTATTCTTTGTACAGTAAAAAAGGCCAAGGAACATAAATCCTGGGAACAGATGCTCCCGCTCTGAGAAAGCCTACATTCTTGTCCATCCAAAGTCTTTTAATATCACTTTCTAATTTCTCCAATTTAGTCCATCCTGGTAGAGGCTGTTGGATACTCAAACAATAAGCAATATGCTGAGTAGGTGGGCAAATTCACAGTTCAGGGAGTCTGCTCTCTGACTTTTCCTTCTATTCCATTACCAAGCAGTGAAGTTTGCAAAAAATTCCTTTTTTTTTTCTCCCAAGGTAGGGCCTTGCTCTAGCCCAGGCTGACCTGGAATTCACCATGTAGTCTCAGGGAGGCTTGGAACTCATGGCAATCCTCCTACCTCTGCCTCCCCAGTGCGGGGGATTAAAGGCTTATGCCACCATACCCAGCCTTGCATAGAATTCTTTTAACAAACCTTTCAGTCTCTGAGGAAGAGAAGAATGGCATGAAGTGTCACAATCACCATTAACAAGCAACCTCTCAACCATCCCTTGATATACAAAATGTGCACTTGTATGGGGACTGGACTGGTGAATTCTCTCAGCCACTGCAGTTCCAAAACTCTTTGAAGACAGCCCTTTTTGTCTCTGACTTAAAAGGCAAATTCTGCTTTCAGACTTATAAACATGTTTCAGGTTAAAACTTGCAATTAACTGGGTTTCCCCAAGTTCATCAGTTTTTAGTGTCAATGCTCACGACCTTAATGAGGTGATGTAAGAACTTATGCATGTTGAGATGACAGAAAGGACCTCACAAGACAGCTGGATATGGCAGACATTACGCTGAGTGTCTCACGTATGCTCTGAGAAAGAAAGAAAAAAAGAAAAGAGGAAAGCCACTGAGAATTGTTATTCTATATGGCACTGAAACAAACATTCACCTTAGTTTCTGTTAAGAGTTACTTATCCCTGAAAATAAAGGCATCAGATTCTAAGCAGCTTGAGGAATTCGATGCTTTCTTGTGTCTCTTCCAGGAGGTGGCCACCATCCGAGTCCTAAACCAAATACAAGTGTTCTCAGCAACCAAGTTCCTTAGTGGTCACGGATCAAGGCTGGACAGATGGCCATTACTGTGGCGGCTGCTGCTCTGGTGGCCCCTCCTGCTGGGGAGCAGCTGGCCTGGGTCCCGGAGGCCTGGGAATAGGCATGTCCTGGTGCTGTCTCTGCCTGTAGGCGATAACTGTTCCCAACAGCAGTGCGATGATGGTCATGAGGTAAAGGTCCCACTCAGGTCCCAAAAGCTGGTCCATATCCAGTTGGGTGAATAAGTCTCGAATCTTAATGAAGATAATAGAAAAATGCTTATCACTCAAGCGTTGAGGAAGGAACGTTGAAAGTTATGTCTCCAATTAGAGATAAACATACGAAGTTCTTGGTCATGTGTCTCGAGGACTGAGCACTGCTTTGTGACTGCTGCCTACACAAGATGTCTAGCAGAGCTCTTTCCCTCAGTGATCTAATGTGCCACTTCCCAATCCTTTTTCACAGAATATTGGAAAGGCAGGCTGGGACAATAACGGAACAGAGGAAAAAGTTAGAATCTTGGCAGACATTAGCTTGTAGTGATGGCACACCTGCTGCTGTCCTGAGGACAGCTGAGCACTTTAACATTTCTCTCATGTAATTGGTGACCAGTGTTGAATAATGGATGCTGCTTTTTGGTTAAGGTCTGGTTAACTATCTACTTAGACATGTGAACTGGAATTCATAGGTTGTGTTCTCCCTTACCAGATTCTGGTTTACTGTCACTCATGAGCAGGTAAGTCCTGAAAGCTGCTGTCCTCTATTGACTCAAAAACAGAACACACATGATCCAGTATATAAATAAAATTATGACTAATTACTTGTATTTTTTTAGCTGGGGTATTTTTTTTTTGTATTTCTGTATAACAAAACAGCAAAGCTACACTTTTTTGGTATATTATAATATTAAATCCTAGACTATAGTAAGGAAAATTATAGGAGACAGGGGTCTGCAATAGTCTTGAGAGAATCTTGGAAGCTGCCATTGTTTGTTTCCTTTTCTATTTTTCCTTTCCTTTCCCTTTCCCTTCCTTCCTTCTCCACCCCCCCCCCCCCCCGTCTGTCTTTCTTTTTTTCTGTGTGTGGTGCTAAGGATCAAACCTAGGGCCTTGCATATATACTAGGCAAGGGTTCTACTACTCAGTTATATCCTCAAATTCATGATTAGCTCTTTAATTAAAGGAACAAGATTGTTTTAGTTGACCAAAGTTACAGGACAACTGAGTCACCCTATGAAGGGACTACATAGAGCAACTGACAAAACCAGTTAATCATTGTTAGGGACTGAGGATCCTGGAACAAAATATACATGACAGAAGCCAAGAGCAGTTACATATAGGTCTCGTTAGCTACTCTTAGTAGCTGTGAAGAGAGTGAGTGGCTTGTCTGCTATTTAGGTTCTGGTAGACTAGTTAAGCAGTTCAGGCTATTTTATGGAAGAAAATTCTCACAGCATTTTCCCTCACTTTCCAGTACTGAAAGAATCAGAAGAACTGCACCTGGGGCGTTCTTGTAAAGTTCTCTTTGAGTTACTGCAGGGTATTCATTGGACTTCATCTTACTGAGTTTAGTTAACTCCTGCTTCCAAGTGCCATGAGTTCGCCTGTCTTCTTGAAATCATCTCATGGCTGAGATGCTCTAGTGTCAAGGACCGCTGAGAGATGCTAACTAAGAGCTGGGCTGATTGCTCTGTTTACACTCCTCACCGACAAGGCCCTTTACACTGACAGCACACACCTCCTGGGTCCCCCAACCTTTTCAAAAAAAAACAATTATTATTTGAGGGAAAGAGAGAGAGAGAGAGAAAGAGAGAGAGAGAGAGGGAGAGAGAGAGAGAGGGAGAGAGAGAGAAAATGAATGAATGAGAATGGTAACACCAGGGCCTCTTGCAAACAAACTTCAGAGGCATGCATCACTTTTTGTGCCTGGCTATATGTGGGTATTGAGGGACTTGAACCAGGGCTGGCAGGCTTTGCAAGTAAGTGCCTTTAACCCCCGAGATACCTTCCTATGCCCTGTACCCCAACTTTTAAAGTGCAGGCTTGAGAAGTGACATGATTTGTATTTCAGTTAGAAGAGCTCTAGGCCACTTACACTTATTTCCCGTATGTACTGCAAGAAATAGACGACGCCCAGCTTGCAGAGCGCCAGGAAGACAGGCACCTGTGCGTCGGGGCTGGCTTCCGCTGCCATGTCATAGAAGCGTTTTGCAAGGTGAATGTCCTACGTTCAGGAAACAGCAAAGCAAACAATATATATTTAGTTTATGCATTAGGAAAATCTGTCTCACCTTTTACATTTTCATTTACCAATGAATTTCCCTCACCTAAAATAAAATACAAGTTTAAAATTTCTTTAATTACCCAACTGAATACTTTTGAAAATTTCAATGGAAGACTGGAAAATTTAGCTTATTTCTCTTAATGTAATTTCTGATTTGATGTAGATATGCTGGATACAGGCAAATATCTATGCTTAATACTGGAGATTTCCTAGGACAACCTCTAAGTTTCAAGCTAAATTTTTCCTATTGAAGCTTCAGCAGTGTAAGAAGCTCCAGTTTCTGTTCATACTAGGGTATGTCCACTCAAGAATTTCCCAAGATAGAACACACCCACCAAGCCTGCAGCTCCTGAACTTCAGTAAAACTACTTAAGTATCTAGTCATAATTAAGTCTTTTAAAAAAATATTTTATTTATTCATTTTTCAAGCAGAGAGATAGATAGATAGAGAGAGAGAGAGAGAGAGAGAGAGAGAGAGAGAGAGAGAGAGAGAAAGAATATACTAGGGCCACCACCTTGTGGGTCTGGCATATGTGGGTACTGGGGAATTGAACCCGGGGCCTTAGGTACTGGAGATAAGTGCCTAAACCACTGAGCCATCTCTCCAGCCCCATAATTAAGTCTTGATATTACAAAAAATTTAAATTTTAAAATATAAAAACTTACATATTGAGATGAAACTAAAATGCCTAAGTGTAACCAAAGAAGCACTTTGTCATAGAGCGGTGTATTAACACAATGTAATTAACAACCTTCCTTCAACCTCAAAGCATATTAGGTCCACAAGTATCCCAAGAGACAGAGTAGGGGTTACATTTATGATCATTTCATAACCCTGGTAACCTTTCTCAGTAACTCAAAGACAGGAACAGTCCCTGTGGCCAGGACGCATAGCCTTTGCAAGTGTCTGGTTTCCAATTCAACATAAACAAAGGAGAACCCCATGAAGTGAACAGTAGACAGAGCACCAGGAATAACCTTCTTTATGGAGACAGGCTCTTGCTACATAGCTGAAGCTTCTGATGCTCCAGCCTCAGCCTCTTGACTGCTGAGATTACAGGCATGTGCCACCACACTTACTTAAAATAATTTAAAATGATTTTTCATACTAAATCAGATTAAAGACTTGACTTATAATAAAACTCTTTCCATTCCTACATACTTATTTGTGGGAACAAAGTTCATCAAATATTTACAAAAAAATGAAAAATAGAATTAGTGCTACCTAAGTCCACTTAATGATACATTAACTAAAAATACTCCATTTCATTAAAACATTCAGGTTTAAAAATATTTATTGATTTACTTGAGAGAGAGAAAGAGAGAATGGGTGTGCCAGGGTGTCCTACCACTGGACATGAACTCCAGATATATACATCATTTTGTGCATCTGGCTTTACATGGTACCAGGGAATTGAACCCAGGCCATCAGACTTGGCAAGCAAGTGCCTTTAACTGCAGAGCCATCTCCCCAGCTCAACATTCAGCTTTCATAACATGAAAAGTAAATTTTTTATGATATTTTATGGTTTTGGTTGCCAATCAACTTATAGGAAGCAAAATTAAAGGTTTGTATACTTGTTGTTTATTTCAGGTAAGAGTGATTGCTAAAGACCTAAGCACTGAAAATAAAACATCAGTGTGATTCTTATGTGGAAGCCATGACTGACAACATACGTTTAGGGAGAAAAGCAAAGATTGTCAATTAAAGAACTTGAGTGCATGTTTAAAAAAAAAAATAGATTCTGGCAAGAGAGGACCCACCACAGTCATATCGTGGAGGATCCAAATGGAACCCCGCAGAGAATGACGGGATGAACAAGGGGCCCACAGCCACAGCCATTAAATCAACACAGGATAAGCCAGTGAGACAGAAACCAATGATTTCGACACAAAGACCTCTAAGCTCACAACCTTAAAGCAGCCTTAATCCTCATCC
>PVHP010018601.1:0-32809 GCA_004024765.1 Zapus hudsonius
CTTGCAAATAAGTCGAGTTTGGCGCTCCAGGTGGCACAAATCTGTCTTTATTGTTCAGAAGGCAGTGAGAACCAAAGACAACCAGAATGAAAAGAAAAGGAGGAAGAGGAGGAGGAGCAGCAGCTCAGGTCTGGACTTACATGGAGACAGGCCTTGACTTTGAAGAGTAAGGGGCTTGGGAGAGGATGCGGGAGCCAGAAGATGGCCCTGACCACTTGGGGCTGGGAAGGACTTCCTGGCAAAGCCAGAAGTTCCTCTGCAGGTGGGCATTAGTCCTCCCAGGGCTGAGGATATGACAGAGCTGTCAAGGGAGCCCGCTGAGGGAAGAGGGAGTTCTACAAGGGGTTTTCTGAGAGGAAGTGGAAAACCTCAAGGTGGAGACTGAAGTCAGAACTTGGCTGACCTGGAAGATGATTCCTCCTGGCCCGTCCGTTGACTGCCTGCCCAGGAAGACAGTCCATCCCCAGGCCTCTCTGTTGCCAGCCTGTGGTCAGGCCTGGGCTGCCTGATGCCCCCTATGCTGACTCATGTCCGCCCTGCTGGCCCTGACCAGAGGGCGGGGGTGGACCCCACTCCCTGCTTGGCCTTATCAGGTCTTGCTTGTGTCCAGTTGCCTGGACATGGGCAGAGCTCCGGCCCTTCCCCCTCCTGTGGCCCTGCTCAGGCAAAGCTTGCATGAGCAGGGAAGGCCAGGCAAGGCGGCAGCCCAAGAAGCAAAGAGGACAACAGCCTGCCTGGAGTGTCCAGTGGGGCTTGCCTTTCGGCCCTCTTTCCCCCTGGACAGGGCTGAGCATGGGCTATTTAGTTTCCAAATGAGGAATGGCAGAACCCGGATGTAGCAGCTGTTACACGCCACTTTTCCTGCCACAGCCTAGCTCCGGGCACACAGGGGCATGCTCCTAGTGTGAGGGCACACCCATGCCTGTAAGCATGTGTGTGGGCATGGTGATTTGAAACAGTGTGTAAATGGGTGTGTGTCCCACGCCTGACACTATTCCTGCAGACACCACACCAGTATCCACAGGTGCTGACATACTCAGAAACCTGCACACTTAGGGCCAGGCTGCCTGGCCATGGTCATCAGCTGTGGAAGAATAGAATCTCGGGGGTCCTGCGGAGATGGTTGGCTCTTGAAGCTGTTGAAGACGCTTTCTTGCAAAGCCTGCTTGCCCAGGTTCAATTCCTTAGTACCCACATAAAGCCAGACATGCATCTGGAGTTTGTTTTCAGTGACAGGAAGCCCGAGTACACCCATACTTGTGCCCCGTGTGTTTCTTTCTTGCTTATAAATAGACAATTTAAAAATATTTATTTATATTTATTTATTTACAAGCAGAGAGAGATAAGAGACAGAGACAGAGAGAATGGGCTTGCCAGGGCCTCTAGCTGCTACAAATGAACTCCAGATGCATGTGCCACTTTGTGTGTCTGGCTTTATGTGGGTACTGGGGAATTGGACTCAGGTCATTAGGCTTTGCAAGAAAGTACCTTAACCACTGAGCAATCTCCAGCCCAATAAATTTTTAAAAAATATTTTATTCATTTTCAAGCAGAGAGAGAGAGAGAGAGAGAGAGAGAGAGAGAGAGAGATATTCTGGCTTATGTAGGTACTGGGGAATTGAACCCGGGGCCTTAGGCACTGGAGGCAAGTGCCTTAACCGCTGAGTCATCTCTCCAGCCCAATAAATTTTTTTTAAGGTAGTGTCTTGCTCTAGCTCAGGCTGACCTGGAATTCACTATGAAGTCTCAGGGTGGCTCTGAACTCATGGCTATCTCCCTACCTCTGTGTCCCAAGTGCTGGGCTTAAACACATGCGCCACCACGCCCAGCTTCAATAAATGTGTTTTTTTTTTTTAAAAAAAAAAAAAAAGAATAGAGTCTCAGGGGTGCTGGGGAGATGGCTCTGCAGATAAGGCTGCTTGCTCAGCAAGCATAAGAGCCTGAGTTCAATCCCCTTCACCTACTTAAATTGCTAAGTTTGGTCATGCATGACTCTAACTCTAGTCCTATTGGGAGCTGAAGTCAGAACATCTCTGGGGCTACTGAAAATGGCAGCTCTGGGTTAGAGAGAGAGACTCTGTCTCAAGAAAATTTATGAATGAACGAAAGAGGGTGACAGCCAATGTTCCCCTCTGGCCTCCACATGTGTGCTCACAGGGCTTGTATAGCTACACACACCACACCCCAATACTATGTAGACACACAAACAACACAACACACACATTACACACAGAATTGAATCTCCAGGGCCCCCACCTGTGTGTCCACACACACTGTCCTAGCTTTGAGACTTCAGCCTTTTGCTGGCTTCTCTAGTGATGCCCTCGAGAAGATGTTGGTGTGGTGGCTATCAACAGGCAGTGATGACACAAAGGGACCTTTGTTGTCCGGGTAGCACGATAGGGAAGACTGAGGATGCCAGCCATCCTCGGATGGCCAAGAAAAGACTTCCAGGAGGAAAGGGTTCGCGAAGAACTGAGCAGTGAAGATCTGCCCGGAGGGAGCATTACCAGACCCGTCAGGCATCATCTTAAACACTCTCCAAAGCCCTTAGGAAGTGCGCACTATAGCAGGTGGCACCCAAAGATGCAGAAAGAAGCTGAGAGGCCTTGGCAACCTGTGCAGTTATCTGTTGCTTGGTCAAATGAACCCAAAATTTCAGGTTAGTAAAAGCAGGCATGTGCTGGAGAAATGGCTTATCAGTTAAGACTTTTGCCTGCAAAACAGAAGGACCTGAATTCAATTCCCCAGTACCCATGTACAGCCAGATGCACAAAATGGCACATGCATCTGGAGTTCATTTACAGTGGCTGGAGGCCTTGGCATGCCCATTCTCTCTCTGTCTCTTCTCTCTCTGCTTGCAAATAAATAAGTAAATATATATATATATATATATTTGGTTTTTCGAAGTAGGGTCTCACTCTAGTCCAGGCTGACCTGGAATTCACTCTGTAGTCTCAGGGTGGCCTTGAACTCACGGCAATCCTCCTATCTCTGCCTCCCGAGTGCTGGGATTAAAGGCGTGCGCCACCACATCCGGCATGAAATATTTTTTTAAAATGCAGGCATAGGGGGTATAGCTCAGTGGTAGAGCATTTGACTGCAAAAATGCAGGCATAGGGGCTGGAGAGATGGCTCAGTGGTTAAAAGGCTTGCCTGCAAAGCCTAACAACCCAGGTTAGGTTTCTCCAGTGCCCACCTAGAGCCTGATGCACAAAGTGGCACATGCATCTGGAGGTCATTTGCAGCGGCTAGAGGCCCTGGCACACCCATTCTCTCTGTCTCTCCTCTCTCTCTCTCTCTCTCTCTCTCTCTCTCTCTCTCTCTCTCTCTCCTCTTTCTGATTGCAAATAAATAAATAAACAAAAACCATTTTTAAATATGTTTTATTTATTTGCATGGAGAGAGAGGCAGACACAGAGAGAATGGGCACACCCAGGGCTGGGCATGGTGGTGCACATCTTTAATCCCAGCACTCAGAAGGCAGAGGTAGGAGGATCAGGATCGCTGTGAGTTCGAGAGCATTTTTGGACTCCAGAGTGAGTTCCAAGTCAGCCTGGGCTAGAGTGAGACCCTGCCTTGAAAAAAAACAAAAACAAAACAAAAAAAGCATGTGCTTTCCTCACAAATCTGGAAGTTGAGGCAGGTTCGGCAGAGAAGACATGACTCTCATCTAGGTGGCTTTGATCAAGGTCACTGGACAGGCTAGATATTGTACCATTAGCTCTGTGAGGCTGACAATTGGAGCTTCTGCCGCTCCCCACAAGGCCTTGCTTCCTCACCACCTAGTGGCTAAATTCCCGAGAGCAGGTGAGTAGGAGGTACGGTTTCTTACAGCCTGGACCCAGAAATCCACCCAGAATCACAGAATCACCACCCATATTGCCCAGGGCCCATGGAGCCCAGGCTCCAGGAAAGGGCACACAATCCCCATCTCTCAGGAAGATGAGTGACAAATAAGGAGAGAGATTGGAGGTTCTAGAACCAGCTCAGTGAGAATGGCACTGGCCCCAAGGCAGGCAACAGATCGCTATAACCCAGAGCCTCACACTCCACTCAGACCCCAGACCTCAGCCCAGGCCAGCACCCACTCCATCCTGGTGCAGGCGGCCCCATTTCCTCTGCCCCCACCCCTGCCCTTTCCAGTTACATTTTCTTTTGTGCCAGGCACAGAGAGGCCATTGTGTGCAGTTACAGAGGCCCCACTGGCCTGGCACCTCATCTGGAAGGCAGCCTAAGGGGGACAGAGGAACAGGGTACCCAGGCTAAGCAGGGTACCCTTTCAGCCCCTGTTGGAGCTCCTAAGGAAGTCCCCAGAGCTCCAGGGCTCCCATCCTAGCTACTCTGCTTTCTTCTCACCCTGGGCTGGAGAGATGGATCAGCCATCAAAGATGCTTACTTGTAAAGCCTGATATGGCCCAGGTTCTATTCACCAGCACACAGGTAAAGCCAGATACATAAAGTGGCGCATGCGTCTGGAGCTCATTTGCAGTGGCAGGAGGCCCTGATGTGCCCATTCCCTCTCTCTCTACCCCCTTCTCAAATAAATAAATACATTTATTTTAAGAAAAATAACCCTGGATGTGGTGGTACACATCTGGAATCCCAGCACTCAAAAGACATGAGTCTGAGGCTAGCCTGAGCTATATGGTAAGGCATATTTGTCTAGCATGCACCAAGCCCTGGGTTTGATCCTCAGTACCTCACAAAGCAGGTATGGTGAGGAAGTCTTGTAATCTCAGCACTCATGAGGTGGAGGCAGGAAGTTCAGAATTTCAAGGTCACCCTTGGGCTACATACATAGAGAGTTTAGAGAGTTTGGCATTTTGATGCCAGTCTGAGCTACATGACACCCTGTCTCAAAAAAAAAATTCAAATAAATCCAAAAACCTTTTTCTTGGTCCTATTTCTTCCTTCTTTCTTCCTTCCTTTTTTTTTTTTTTTTTTTTTTTTTTTTTTTTTTTTTTTTTTTTTTTTTTTTTTTTAGGTAGGGTCTCACTCTAGCCCAGGCTGACCTGGAATTCACTGTGTAGTCCCAGGCTGGCCTCGAACTCACAGTGATCCTCCTACCTCTGCCTCCTGAGTGCTGGGATTAAAGGTGTGTGCCACCACACCTGGCCCTTAATTAATTTCTATTTTATTTTATTGATTTTTTGAGGTAGGGTCTCACTCTAACTCAGGTTGACCTGAAATTCACTATGTAGTCTTAGGCTGGCCTCAACCTCACTGCAGTACTGGGGTTAGAGGCGTGCACCACCACGCCCTGCTTTATTTTGATGTGTGGAATATGGATGGTGCTCATGTGTGGTACATGCACATGTGTGTATAGATGTGCTTCCTGTCTACCTCTACATGTAATTGGACATCAACGGGGACTTCGAGTGACCTCCTCTATGGCTCTTTTTCTCTGAGGTAGAGTCTTTCACTGGATCTGGAGCTCTCCATTTTTCTATTGAACTGACCAACTGATTAGGGGGCCCAGAAATCTTTCAGGCTCTGCACCCCTCAGCACTGGGGTTACAGGCATGTGTAACCATGCCTGGTTTTCTTGAGTGGGTTTTTTTTTAAGGTTGTCAGCATCATTCTTTTTTTAAAATATTTTATTTATTCATTTTCAAGCAGAGATACAGAGAGAGAGAGAGAGAGAGAGAGAGAGAGAGAGAGCATCAGGGCCACCACCTTGTGGGTCTGGCTTATGTGGGTCCTGGGGAATTGAACCCTGGGGCCTTAGGCACTGGAGGCAAGTGCCTTACCTGCTGAGCCATCTCTCCAGCCCGAGTGGGTTGTTTTTTTTAATGTGGGTAGTGGAGATTAAACTCAAGCTTGCCCAGCAAACACTCTTACCCTCTGCCATCTCTCCAGCCCCATCAATATTCATTTAATATTTTCATGCATTTATTTGCAAGCAGAGAGAGAGAGGAAGAGAATGGGTGTCCAGGGTCTCTAGCCACTGCACACAAACTCTACTTTGTGCATCGGGCTCTATCTCCATGGGCACTGGGGAATCCAACCCAGGTTGTTAGGCTTTGCAGGCAAGTGGCTTAAACGCTGAGCCATCCGTCCAGCATTCCCCCTACCCCCCCACCCGGCCAACATTTATAAAACAAAGCCTCCATGTGCCCAGCCGCTGTGGGTAAACAGGACACAGCCAACTGGGAAGGGCTGGGTATCAGGTGTGCCCTGGTTTTTTCTCTGACCACAAACTGCATTTATTACCAAAGTTCCACAGGCTGGCAGGCCCAGCCCAACTGTCAGCAGGCCTGTGCCACCCCTGGAGGCTCCAGAGGAAAAGCTCTGAGGCTTCTGGCAGCTCCTGGTGGCTCTGAGACCATGTGGCTCCAATCTCTCCTCTCTCCTAGCTGTTTTCAAATGTCCCTCTCTTTTCTCTCCTCGGGACTCTCCCTGTATTTCAACCCCTCCTTATCCAGTATGACCTCATTTTGATATCCTTCCTCTAATTACACAGGCAACCACCCTTATTCCAAATAAGGTCACCGTTCTGAGGTGCTGGATAGACAGGAACTTGGGGGTATTCTATTCCACCCACTACAGGGTAGGAAGGCAAATGAGCCTTCAATTCTGGTCCTGACAGAATGAAATTGTGTTTTTGAGGGTTTTTTCCCTTTTTTGGCCATGTTGGGGATTGAACCTAGGGCCTTACAACAGTAGGCAGCACTCTACCCTGAGCAACGTGTTACATCCTTTCATTTTAATTTAATTTAATTTATTTATTATTATTATATTATTGGTTGGGGGGGCACTTTGGTTTTTTAAGGTAGCCCAGGCTGACCTGGAATTCACTATGTGGTCTCAGGGTGGCCTTGAACTCACGGTGATCCTCCTACTTCTGTTTCCCAAGTGCTGGGATTACAGGTATGAGGTTTTCATTTGAAGTCTTCTTAGGGCAGGAATTGAGACAGGGTCTCTCATAGTCCAGGCCGGCCTTGAACACATTATGTAGCAAAGGATGACCTTGAACTCCTGCCTCCACCTCCCAAGTGCTGAGATTAAAGGCATCTGGTGTGTAGCCCTGTCACAAAATGTCTGATTCCATTTTTTGGACTTTATCTGACGAGTCTTAGCCTTAGTTTCCCTCATCTGTAAGCATGACTAACATTCCTAGCTTGTCTTCCTCATAGGTTGTGGAAGAATAAATCTCCAGACTCCAGTCAGTGCGTGTGGTGGAGACAGGGGAGGACTCCTGCTGAGAGGAGGTGGGGACACTCCCTGCCAGCCTCACTGCCCCCCCCCCCATCTGGGAACTCTTGATCTTGGCCGGGGTCCTCGAATGTTCAGAACCCTTGAGGAGCCTATCATGGGAGATTAGGTCATAGGTGTAGGTGCACACAGAGCTGAGAGCAGGCGTGGAGGGAGCCTAGAAGCCCACCTCACCTCTCTGCATTGTCCCCAGGGAGCCCCTGCCTGTCCTTTGCCCTGTCACCCACAATAGTGAGCCAAGACCAAGGTGCCCTGGTCTGTGTCTCTGTGTCTGTATAGCTGGTG
This sequence comes from Zapus hudsonius, assembly GCA_004024765.1. Classification (NCBI taxonomy): domain Eukaryota; kingdom Metazoa; phylum Chordata; class Mammalia; order Rodentia; family Dipodidae; genus Zapus; species Zapus hudsonius. The sequence goes on from PVHP010018601.1 coordinate 7,504, forward strand.
GGCCATTTCTTTGTGCCTCCTGTTCGCCTTGGTGACGGGGATGGGGGTGGGGAGTAGGGTACAGGGGAGAGGGTGCCCTGGCCTCAGGCACCAGGTGCATTCAAGCGACCCCCCGGGGTCCTGGGTAATTAATTAATCATTGAGCTGTTTAAACATTAACAATAGCAGAACTGTGGGTGGATGACTTAAGCATGGCTTTCCCCTCCCCTGGCTGCCCCTGGACCCTGGGGAGAAGGAGGACAGTGTAAGAGAAGCTGCCTCTGTTCCCTCTTCTCCTCCTACCTCTGCCTCCAGCCTCTACTGATCTCCAACTCCAGCGGGGCAGACCCTCCAAAAACAAGAAGAGGGTCAGGCGCCATTCCACCAGGGCCGTGTGAACTTCAGTGAGTGTCTCCTCTCCTCTGGTCTTCAGTTTCCCCACCTGCAAAATGAGGAGACCGGCAGCTTTTAGATTTGAGATGCCATCTGCAGAGGGAATGTCACAAGCCTGACACTTAGGTGATACCCTCTCAGAGACCTGAGCAATTGTATCCGTTCCTTTCCTGTTGTTGGGACAAAACACTTGGCCAGAAGTGGCTTAGGGAAGGAAAGGTTTGATCTTCAATTGACAGTTGCCAGGGGAAGGCCATCATGGCAGGCATGGCAGGAGCAGGACCCCAGGGAGTCATACTGTCATAACCACAGGGAGGAAGTCGAGGTGAACACTGCCGCTCAGCTAGCTGCCTTCCTCCTTTCTATACAATCCAGGAACCTCAGCCCATGAAATGGTGGCTCCCACAGTTAAGGCGGGTTCTTCCCACTTCAATTAATCTTATCTAGAAAATCCCTAACAGACATGCCAAGAGATTTGTTTCCATGGTGATTCTAAATGTTGTCAAGTTGACAACCAGAGATACCATCACAGCAAGCCACTCTCTTCCTTTGTTTAAAATATATATATATATATATATATATATATGTATATATATATATATATATATATGTATATATATATATATATATGCAAGCAGAGAGAAAATGGGCATGTCAGGGCCTCCAGCCACAGCAAACAAACTCCAGCTGTATGCACCACTTTGTGCATCTGGCTTTACGTGGACACTGGGGACTCAAATTCAAGTCATTAAGTTTTGCAGGCAAGTTCCTTAACTGCTGAGCCATCTCTCCAGCCCAAACCACTCTCTTCTGAGACTAATAAAGTTCAAGTTCAGTTCCAACCCCTAAGGAAGAGAAAGTGGTCCTTTCTCCAGGGCCTGGTGAGAAAGGTGAGTCAACACCTTCACCCAGAGCAATCCACACTTGTGCACTGGGTGGGGCTGAGAGGAGGCCGAGACATCGTCTCTCCTTCCCACTGATGTAGCCACAGCCCCAGGCCCTAGCTTGGGGGGGGGTGCAGAAAGGGGAGAACAGATGACCTTTCACAAGGTATCATGGTCTCTGAGGTCCAGAGAAGGACAAGAATTGCTCTCATCACAGAGCACCCCAAAACACTAATTGGGGTGCCCCTACCTCTTTTCATGTCCCCTGTGCATTATTTAGCAGAGCCCAGCCTCCTAGCTAGGCAGGACACCTTTCCTTCCTCCCAAGGTGCCACAAGGGTAATTCTGTGAGCCCCAGTGACTCAGGTGTGGGAAAGACCCATGAGGTCATCAGGCAGCCTGGGCCACCTCAAGGGCCAGTCTCGGACTCATCAGCAGGGGAATCCCGGAAAGGGTGGTGTCTTCTCCTCTGGCTCCAGGGGGGAGATGGCTGCTGAACTCCCTGACCCTGAAATGTAATCTTAGGCAAGCAGGCCCTGGGTGCCCAGCCGCTTTACCCCTCCCCGCCTGGCACAGAGCCCAGCCCTTGGAGGGAACAGTCATTCTGTCATCTGCTAGGCGTTCCACCTGAGCTATCTAAGCTTTTATGACCATAACAATCAGGACCCAAGGCCCAGCTCCGGAGCACCAAGGACAAGGGCTCAAATGCTGGCATGGCACCCCTCTGTGGGACCTGAGGCTCCTTGGAGCACACCCCTGGTCCTCAGTTCCCTCTTCTGTAAAGTGGGGGACCTGAGAGATGCCTGCCCTGGTGGTTGGGAGGTAGGCATCATGTCCAGGCAGGAAGCACACCTTCCTCTCTGGGCTCTGGAAGAGGAGACCTTAGAGAGTGGCCGAGGGGTCCATCTCTCAGCCAGGACTGAGGAGGGGCTGAGAGGTCTGAAAGCCAGTGAGGGCAGGGCGGGAAGCAGGAAGGCCATGAACAGAAGAGCTACAGTGCAGAAGGAAAGGAGTAAGAAGGGAGCAGGCAGAAAGGCTGGGGCCCTGCCTTGCCATTAGAACCCCATGCATGGACCCTCACAAAAAGCAGCAGGAGGGCTGGAGAGATGGCTCAGCGGTTAAGCCACTTGCCTTCAAAGCCTAACAACCCCTGTCTGATTCCCCAGTACCTACCTAAAGCCAAATGCACAAGGTGGCTCATGAGTCTGGAGTTGGTTTGCATTGGCTAGAGGCCTTGGGGCATGCCCATTCTCTCTCTCTCTCTCTCTCTCTCTCTCTCTCTCTCTCTCTCTCTCTCTCCCTCCCTCTCCTTGCAAATAAATTAAAATTATTTTTAAAGGGAGCTGGAGAGATGCTCAGTGGTTAAAACACTTGTCTGCAAAGCCTAATGACCCAGGTTCAATTCCCCAGTACCCACGTGAAGCCAGATGCACAAAGAGGTACATGCATCAGGAGTTTGTGGTGGCTGGAGGCTCAGGCACATCCATTCTCTCTGTCTGTCTCTCCTCTCTATATCTCTCTGTCTGCTTGCAAACAAATAAAAATAATTTTATATATTTATTTATGAGAGAGAGAGAGAGAGAGAGGCAGACAGAGAGAGACAGAGAGAATGGGCATAACAGGGCCTCCAGCCACTGCAAATGAACTCCAGACACATGTGCCCTCTTGTGCATCTGGCTTTACATGGGCACTGGGGAATCAAACTCAGGTCCTTCTGCATTGCAGGCAAACACCTTAACTGCTAAGCCATCTCTTCAGCCCCAAAATATTTTTAAAATACATTTTAAAAAACAAGAAAGAAAAGCATCTGGAAGCAACAGTTCTGATCTACAAGGAAAGGCCTCAGGCAGCATGTTTTTACTGGCTTGGTGAGCTGGGCCAAAGTGAGGCTTCGTTGTGGCCCTAAGGGACAGAGTCCTGATCCTGGTAGGCTAAGTCCCCATTGCCTGAGTGAGGCTGGAGGTGGAATGAGGAAGTCCTCAGGCTGCCGAAGACCAGACAGAATAATCATAAACCGTTTGCAGGGGTGAGAAGAGAGGCAGGGACTTGCCTGAGAGCTACCAGCAAGGTGTCCATCCATCCCTTCCTTCATCATTCCTCCAAGGCACAGACTGCTCAGGCTTGGAAGAGGAATCCAGGACACTCTTCCCCAATCCGCTCATCCTTCCCTCTGCACTCTCAGGGCTCTGACCCCTGACCTGCAGCTCCCCGTGGGCAGGCTGCCAGCTGAGGGAGCCCACCACAGGGGAGTCAGCCAGAGGGAGCAATGCACTTGCATTCCCAGACAGGCCAGAAACATTCCTGCCCGGGTGCCACAGTGCCTCACCAGTGCCCCACCCGTGCCCCGCACACAGTGCCCTTTGTCTGCCCCAGACACTTTGAGCTGCCGCTGCCTCCAGCTCTGACACCTCCCACACCCTTCCCTTCCCAGGTGGGGCCCCAAAGCACCCCGCTCTGGTTTCCAGACCCCGAAGGGTAGCCATGCTTCGGATCATCTGGATCCGAGCAAGAGTCAGAGAAGGGAAAGGACTTGTCCCAGGCCGCACAGGCCCACCCAGCCATGCCTTCTCCCACTCTACATCTAGCTGGGTACAGCTCCCTCACCAACTGGGGCCTGCCCCCCATGAGCATACCCCCATTTTACAGACCAGGCTTCTCGCCAAGGCCACCCAGTGAGGAGGCAGCTGAGATGAGTTGAGATCTAGCCCAGGTCAACAATGTGAATCCCCAGCCCACGCTCTGCTCTTTCCACCTCCTGTGGGGAACAGCTCACGCAGGGGCGGAGGCTCTGCAGCCAGGGGAGAAAGCAGGTCCTACCAAACCAGCGGGACCAAGGCAGGGCATGTTTGCTCATCCACCCATCACATACTAGGGTGGCAAGCCTGGCCAGGGTGAAGAGGCACCCAGCTGAGCCATGGGAAGGAGGCAGGAGCCCTGCCCTTAGGGTCTGGGAGAGTGCTCCCTAGAGGGCAGAACCCACTCAGGGTGTGCCAGGAAGCCCCCATCTTTCTAGCCCCTCCTCTATTTTCAAGGCTCCTTTCCACTCACTGTGACCTCTCCTGACTTCCAGGAAAGATCCATGACTATTCACTCTGCCTGTCTCCCTCCCAAGAGCCTTGAATTTGCTGTTCCCTCCCTGGTCCTTGTTTCTTCCCTCATTGAGCACCCTGTAAAATAACTCCATGCCCCTCAGCACCCAGAGCCCCCAAGCACCCAGTACTCAGCACCCCTCATAAGTAGGCCCACCCAGCACACAACACACACTTAGCACCCAGTTTCCTCCAACACCAGCACCTACCCCAACATTCCCAAGCACCCAGCACCCCCAGGCCCTGCCCACTCTCATCTGTGACGTGCTGATTTGCTCTGGTTAGTGTCTGTCCCCCGCTAGAACGAGAAGCACCACATACCAGTGAAGCTGGTCCAGAACCGCTTTCACCCTAAAACAGCCCCACTCTGGCTCTGGTGAGCCAACCACCCCTGCCCTAAGGACATCTGCTCTGACTCTCTCTCCTGAGCCCCAAATGTTCCTGACTTCCTGTAAACAGGATCAGAGTGGACGGCCACCAAGGTGTGCCATCTCTCTGCACTGGGTGAGATGCCACTGTGCTCTGTAAGGCAAGGGAACAGTTGAACATAAGTGACCAGGTGGGGCATAGTACCAACCAGTGGGAAGCCACAGTCGTGTTTGGGCCAAGAGCAGTCTTGAAGAGGTAGCAGGCCCAGGACCTGGCTAGAGGTGACAATTAGACACTGGCAGGGCATTGGTACATTAAAGCCATGAAAGTCAGGTCATGCTCTTGGTCAATAGAATTGTGTCTTATCACCTTGGGCTCCAGGGCCTCCTGCCTCCTCTCCACCAGGAGGATCCCAGAGGCCCCATTTGAAATGGACCAGCAAGGAATTGTGACTTGCCCAATGCCACATAGCTGGCTAGGGTTGAGAGCTAAATCCTTGCAATGCCGGGAAGACTCCTGCTCTGTTGGGACCAGGGTTCCAGGACTGCTCAGAGAGGTTCAGCCCAAACCTCTCAAACAAAATCCAACCCATCCTGAAAGTCCAGGTGAGCTGGGAGGTGCTCAGAGGAGAAAGTAACCCACAGAGGCTTCCTGGAGGAAGTAGGCCTGGCACTGGGCCAGAGGAACCTGGGGCAGGGTAACCCCCACCTGAAGTCACTGTCTCCGCGGCCATGACATCACTAACAAGCCAGACCACTCCAAGGCAGCACAGCTGGAGGGCTGGGCAAGCTGAGGCAGGGCCAGGTGGGTGTCTAGAAATATATCACTGGGGGGGGGCTAGAGAAAAAAATAGAAATACACCACCAGCCCAAGGGCCCCACGCCCCTTGGAAACAAGAGTGGTAGGCCATCAAGGTGGAGAAAGTGATTCATTTTGGAGATGAGCAAACAGCCACAGTGGATCACAGGCCCAGAGTAGAAACCCAGGCCTCCATCTCTCAGCTCTGCCCTCCATGAGAGCTTGGGACTCCTCTGCTCCCGTTAGAGCTCTGGTAGACGTGGGGAGCACCACTCGGGATTTTCCTCTCCAAGAAGCTCCTCCCACAACCTCAGCGCCAGGCATCTTATAAGCCAGCTTTGACACGCAGGCATTTCCAAGCATTAAAGTCTTAAAACGTACATGCCTATAAACCCTCACTGCTCAGCCTCTCCTAATCACCTGAGCACATCTTCACATCAATCATCTGGAGGTCATTGGCATGCGGGGCATCATGACAGGGGCGATGGGGTGCAGTGATGTACCCTCTACCCGTCTCCCCAGCTCCAAGCTAGGGCCTCACCCCAAGGATTTGAGGTTGATCAAGTATTTACACCACAGTGATTGGCAAACACTGTAAACCCAGAATACACCTTCCACCAGAGGTTGGACATTAACCAGCATGGCTCTGCCCTCATTCAGTCCAAGGCTCTCTCAGGAGACCCCATAAGTTGCCACCTCTGCCCTTCTGGGCCCCATCCTGTACCCACACTCTTCTCTCAGCCTCTTCCCGACTCACCATCCACCCTGTAGCCAGAAAACTAAACTTAAGGCATAAATGCTGCCTGGCTCTGCTCCGTCTCCCAACTTCACAGGTCTTGGATGATGTACACATGCTCCTGGGGCCAGCTCGAGCTCCGCCATCTTCCTCCTGGAGTAAGCCTGGGCTGCTCTCTGCCCTGGCACCTACAGGACACGTCTTCCTATGCGGGGATCCCTTCATACTTCTCTCACTGGACAGTGACCCCGTGTGGACAGGCTTTCTCTCTGTCCCTTCCGCAGTGATATCTCAACATCTCAACACCTAGAGTATGACCGGTAGGTGTTCAATGAACATGTGGAAGGGGAAGACGAATCCGTGGAAAGACACTGAGTACTTAGGTAGTGTTCACCTGAACCCAAGGAAGGACTGGGAGCTCAGAGCACGTCCCCTCCTCCTCTACCTGCCAGGTATCCCCAGGCAAGGCTCTCTTCCTTCCTTCCTTCCCTCTCTGATCCCCACTTCCAGCCTCTGCCCTAGCCTTTCCTGTAACAACCTCTGCCCTGAGGCTCCTAGGGATCAAGGTGGAGGAATTCCTGGCCCTGAGTCAGGGAGGTGTCCCGGCAGGCTGACGGGACATAGCGCACACATGCCAGGGGCAGCTCCAAATTCCAGCTCCCACAGGCTGCTCAGAGCCTGCCAAGTGAGGCCAAGAGGAATGGGAGCCCCAGAATCCAGGGGGCATAGGAGAGCCTTGAGATGAGGTGGGGTGAGCAGGATACATGCTGAATGCACAGGTGGGTAGCAGCAGTCCCCAGTGCCTCCTTAGGCCAAAGTCAGACCAGGACTGGAGAGATGGCTCAGAGGTTAAGTCGCTTGCTTGCAAAGCCCAAAGACCTGGGTTCGATTCCCCAGTACCTATGTAAAGCCAGATGCATAAAGTGGTGCATGCATCTGGAGTTCATTTGCAGCGGCTGGAGGCCCTAGTGTGCCCATTCTCTCTGTCTCTCTTCTCTCCATCTCTCTCTGCTTGCAAACAAACAAACAAATATATATATATATATATATATATTTTTTTTTTTGGTTTTTCGAGGTAGGGTCTCACTCTAGCCCAGGCTGACCTGGAATTCACTATGTAGTCTCAGGGTGGCCTTGAACTCATGGCGATCCTCCTACCTCTGCCTCCCGAGTGCTGGGATTAAAGGCGTGCGCCGCCACGCCCGGTACAAATAAATATTTTAATAAAATAAAATAAAAATCATACCATAGAACCTTGGGTGTTGAGAATTTGGGGAGCAGGGGTTCTTAGAACCAAAGCTTCCTCACTAACAGTCCCCATGCTCCAGAAGACATGGTCCTGTGACCTTCCCCAGATAGCAGGAGGAGAACAAGCCAGGGGCTGGTTGGGGGCATCAGGCTGGCACTGTGAACCTGGGCTATAAACAGGGACCCTGAGAAGGGGCACTTGTGAGCAAACCCCAGGGCGCTGAGGGCCTCTCCTCCTAGCCTGGGTGGCCCCCTTCACCAGGCCAGGTGAGGCCCAGGAAAGAAGGAATGTGGCCTATGCCAAGGGGCTGGCAGTGGGTGTGCAGTCACCGGGGGTGGCAGGCTCTTTCCTTTCCCACTGTGGAACTTGGAGCTTGGAATTTTCTGCTGGCAGGAAGGGCCCACCCTCCTGGGAGTGGAACACAATCCTTGGCATGTGGTCCCTGAGGCTACAAGGTCTTTGACAATGCCATTATTATCCTCCATGCCTCACATGCCTGGTACACAGGGGAAATCGAGGCAGGCAGGTGGGATCAGCTAGGAGGGGATCCAGAATCTGAATCTGCCCCTGGCAGATGCCAGTCATCACTGCCCCTGACCACACACAGGGGAGGGGCTGGTCAGCCCCTGTTGCTGCTGGTGGAAGCTGAGGCCAGAGAAGGCAGTGTTTTATCCAGTCACCCAGAAAGCTGCTCTTTTCTGTTTGCTTTGCTTTTTGGATTGGTGTTTTTTGTTGTTATTTGTTTGTTTGATTTTTATTCATTTATTTGCAATCAGAGACAGACAGACAGACAGACACAGAGAGAATGAGTACGACAGGGCCTACAATCACTAAAATGAACTCTAGACATACGCACCACTTTGTGTATCTGGATTTACGTGGATCCTGGGGAATTGAACCCCAGGTTGTTAGGCTTTGCAGGTAAGCACCTTAACCCCTGAGCCATCTTCTCCAGCCCTGGATTTTTGTGGAGGGATTTTTTGTTTTCTTTTTTGCTTGGATGTGTGTGGTGCCTATATGCATGTGAATGTGCCCATGTGGTTGTCTGGGTAGGGGATGCCCTCACCTGCAGTGGCCAGAGCCGGAACATGGGTTGCCAACACCATTACTCTGCATTCAGCCCTTTCTTACCTGAGCTGGACTCTTACTGATCTCGGGACTTGCCCCAGCGAGTCTTGAATCTCTCCTTCCCACAGGACTGGGTCCAAGCATGGGTGGCCAGGCCCAGCTGTTTATGCAAGTCCGGAGCATCAATCTAGCGGTCTCTCGGGCCCTCATTCTTGCACAGAAAGTGCTTTTAACTGCTGAGCCTTCTCTTAAACCCTCTTTTCTGTTTTTAGAGAGGGTCTCATGCAGTCCAGGCTGGTCTTGAATTTGCTATGTAGCTGAAGTTGGCCTTGAACTCCTGATCTCCCTGCCTCCACCTCCCAAGTGTATGTGCAACAAAACCTAGTGTTTTGGAGTTTGTCTGCTTATTTGAGACAGGGTCTTGCAAGGTAGCCTAGGAGGCCTATAACTGTGTAGCCCAGGTTCCCCTCACAGCAATGCTCCCGTTCTGCCTCCCAAGTGCTTGGATTATAGGAAGGCACCGTGATGCTTGGTACGCTGCTCCTCTCCCTGACGCCCCCCCCCAAGGCTCATTTCCAGGGGCCTCCTCTAGGAAGGCTTTAAGGCTCACCCTCCTCCCCTTGAGCCCTCGCCCCTCCTCAGTGGTAAAGCATGCCCACACCTCCATGGCTCCCCCACTGCCCCAGGACAAAGTCCAAGTGCTCTCCTCCGAGCCATGGCTGCTCACACCATTGTCCCTCCTGGCCTTGCTCTTTCTCTCTACAGGCTGTGCCCCCTGCTGGTCCCTGCAGCCTCATTCCCTCCTCCCTCATCACTGACCAGCATGTCCTCTTCCCAAAGCTCTCCCCTGGGCTTCACTGGGACCTGCCACTGCCTGGCCAACCTGGGGCTCAGCCAGCCTGGGTCTGCTAGGCTCACCAAGCCAAGGTCCACAGCTGCCTCTGTCAGGCAGGAAGAGAGCTCTCCACTTCTCAAGTGATAAGACTGAGGCAACGGTGGGGATCATGGTTTGATTCAGGTGTCCCCCAGAAACAAATGAATATGTTCTGATCTCTCTCTCTCTCTCTCTCTCTCTCTCTCTCTCTCTCTCTCTCTCTCTCTCTCTCTCTCTCTCTCTCTCTCTCTCTCTCTCCCAACCACATCCTTCCCACAGCACTTCTCTGGAAGCCTGGAGAACAGTGACCAGAATAGAGGGCCCTGCCCTGGGGTCTGTAGGTGTTAGGGATGTAGGGATGGGGAAAGAGATGGCGCAAAGCCGGGCGTGGTGGCGCACGCACTCGGGAGGCAGAGGTAGGAGGATCACCATGAGTTCAAGGCCACCCTGAGACTACATAGTGAATTCCAGGTCAGCCTTTGGCTAGAGCGAGACCCTACCTCGAAAGACCAAAAAAAAAAGAGAGAGAGAGAAAGAGAGAGAGAGAGAGATGGCGCAGTGTAGGGCATTTCAGCAAGCGGTTGCCTAGAACATGGCACATTTCCGGGGTGAACGCGAGAGGTCAGTGTGGTCATGGCTGAGGGCAGGACGTCACCTCATTCATTCTTCGGCTTCTTTTTTTATTTTGAGGTAGGGTCTCACTCTAGCCCCGGCCAACCTGGAATTCACTATGTAGTCTCAGAGTGTGCCACCTCACCCGGCTTCATTCTTCGGCTTCTCAGTCAATGGATCTTCCCACAAATGTTTCTCACCCCCAATGATGTGCTTGGCACAGGCACAGGGAGCCCGACTCAAGGAGGCAGCATGTGGATGGTTGAAAATGGGAACAGCCAGGTGCAGGGATGAGGAAGACCAGAAAGCACAACAGCCAACCTCTGATCCTCCTGCCTCTGCCTCCTGAAAGCTGGGATCGCAGGCCTGCAATGCCACGCCTGGTTTATGCAGTGCTGGGGATCGAACCCAGGACTTCCTGCATGCCAGACAAGCACTGTACATCCTCAGCCCTTTTACTTTTGGGGGGGGAGTTGTGGGGTCATGTCCATGTGTGTGCCCTTGTGGCACCCCATATGCTCACCTGTAGCAGGCAGGGTCGCTCCCCCACAGGACCCCAAGTAGAAGATCGGGTGTCCTGCTCCATCACACTTCCACCTGCTCTTGATCTGACCCAGTCTCTTTTTGCTGGTTCTGGTGCTCCCTGGGGCTCACATGATTCCCAGGTCTCTGCTCCCCTGCAAGACTGGGGTCACAGTTATAAGCACCTGTAGCCATCCCAGTCTTTTACATGGGGTCTAGAGATTTGAGCTCTCGTGGTGTTTGGAGACTCAGAACCCTAACCTCTTGACAGATGGTCTCGGGCTTGTTCAGGAAGCACGCTTGACCACTGAGCCATCTCTCCTGCCATTTTGCTTATTGAGACTGGCCTGGAATGCTTGAGCTCAAGTCAGCCCCTGAATCCCAAGGAGCTGGTACTGCAGAAATATACTCACCACCACATCAAACTTAACACTTGCGGGCTGGAGAGATGGCTCAGTGGCTAAGGCGCTTGCCTACAAAGCCTAACTACCCCAGTTCCATTCCCTAGTACCCCACATAAACCAAATGCACAAAGAGGAGTTTGTTTGCAGTGGCTGGAGGTCCTGGCATGCCCACAGTCTGTCTCTGTCTGTCTCTCTCTGCTTGCAAGTAAGCAAATAAAAAAAAACCTTTAAATTAAGAAAAAGCTCTTTACTGTTAAATGGAATAAATTCATGGTCATTTTGCTTTAAAAAAAGAAAAGAAGCCGGGCGTGGTGGCGCATGCCTTTAATCCCAGCACTCGGGAGGGAGGCAGAGGTAGGAGGATCGCCGTGAGTTCAAGGCCACCCTGAGACTACATAGTGAATTCCAGGTCAGCCTGGGCTAGAGGGAAACCCTACTTCGAAAAAAAAAAAGAAAAAGAAAGAAAGAAAAAAAGAAAAGAAAAAGCTCAAGCCGTAAGTGATGGTGCATGCCTTTAGTCCCAGCACTTGGAAGGCAGAGATGGGAGAATCAATGAGTTTGAGGCTTGAGACTACATAGTGAATTCCAGGTCAGCCTAGAGTGAGGCCCTACCACAAAGAAAAAACAAAAACAAACACACATAAAAAAAATTATCCTCAGTTACAGAGTGAGTTCAAGGTCAGCCTGGGAATAAAAGCCTGTCTCAGAAAAACAATAATAAATAATAAAAATAAGTACAACCACCACTAGGAATTTCATTTCGCCCTCTGTCTTGAGCACCTGTGTGCTGGGCCCTGGCGCCTCCAAGGTCACTCTGAGAGAGCCCACCCTCTGTAGAACACACTGCAGGCACATGCAGCGAAGGGGTAGCAGAGTCACCGTGTCATAGCTGCAGGCTTCTGTCACCACCACACAGCCTGGCTCCCAGGGAAGACAATCTCAGTTCTGTGGGAGAGCTCCTGACTGCTCACATGAAGTGGTGACCTGGAGCCACGGTGGCCAGTCAGGGTCCAACAAGGGTGGGGCTGGCCATGGCACCAGGCTCCCTTGCCCACTGTCAGTGAGAGGTACCCTCGGCAGCCCATTGGTAAAGAAAGCGGGGTCCACGGATGAACATGGAGAGGGCAGGAGCAGAGGGCTCAGGGAGCTGCAGAGGTGCTGGGTGTTAAGTCCTTCTCTCCCTCACCAAGACCCTTGGCAGACCCGTCCATTAAAGGCAGTGGTCATGATGGTTAGCTGCTTGGATTCCTGAAGGCAATGTTTGCCTCTCTGCTTTCCTGCTCCTGTGAGGGGCAGTTGTTCAGCCTCTTTGCCTCAGTTTCCTTCTTGTGAGCTGTCAGGATAGCTCAGTGAGGCTGGGGGAGTGTGCTTATGACCTCAGAGAAGCTCTGAAGTGGAAATGCTGGTTGTTGTGGGACTACAGAAGGCAACTAAGAGACAGGAGATGTCGCTCAGTAGTGGAGTGCTTGCTCAGCAAGCATAAGGCCTGGTTCTGATCTCTGGCATCACAAAAAAAAAAAGTGTTTGGGGCTGGGTATATGTTTTAGTAGGCTGAGGGTCTGCCATGCACAAACATAAAGCCGAGACTGATTCCCAATCCTGCATAGTCGTAGTGTTGCACATCTGTAATCCCAGCATTCAGGAGGCAGAGGCAAGAGGATCAAAAGTTCAACATCATCCAAGGCTACATGAGACCTTGCCTCAAAAAAAAAAAAAAAAAAAGTTGGGTTTGGTGTTTGTTGTAGTTAACATCTCTCATTGCCACGACAAAGAACCCAACCAAAAAGCAGCTTGTGGAGGATGGGTTTATTTTGGTTTACGACTCGAGGGGAAGGGGAAGCTCCATGATGACAGGGAAAACGATGGCATGAGCAGAGGGGTGGACATCACCTCCTGGCCAACATCAGGTGGACAACAGCAACAGGAGAGCGTGCCAAACACTGGCAGGGGAAGCCGACTATGACACCCATAAGCCCGCCCCCAACAATACACTGCCTCCAACAAAGTTCTAATTCCCAAACTGCCATCAGCCGGGGATCATGCATTCAGAACACATTCATTTGTGGGGGACACCAGAATCAAACCACTACAGTGGTTCATGCCTTTACTCCCAGCACTCAGGAGGCTGTAGAATAGCCTTCAGTTTGAGGTCAGCCTGGGTATAGAGAGTGAGTTTCAGGCCACCTTGGGCTAGAGTGAGACCCTATGTTGAAAAACCAACAAAAAAGAAAGAATAAACCAGGCATGGTGACACGTGCCTTTAATCCCAGCACTCTGGAGTCAGAGGTAGGAGGATCTTGGAGTTTGAGGCCACCCTGAGACTACCTAGTGAATGCCAGGTCAACCTGGGCTAGAGTGATACCCTACCTTGATAAGTAAATAATAAAAAGGCATAGGAGCTGGGGAAAGGCTCAGCAGTTAAGGGCACTTGCTTGCAAAGCCTGACATTTGGTTTCAATTCCAGTACTCATGCAAAGCCAGATGCATAAAGTAGTACATCCCTCTGGAGTTTCTTTGCAATGGCAAGAGGCCCTGGCAATGATCAAACTCTAAAATAACATACATACATACATACACGTACATTACATATATACATATACATATGTACATATGCATGCATATACGTACATACACATATGTACATTACATACATATACATACATAGGTATACATACATAGATATATGTACATACATATACATATGTACATGGCACCAGGTGTGGTGGTACAGGCCTTTAATCCCAGCATTTAGTAGGCTGATGTAAATTCCAGGTCAGCCTGGGCTAGAGTGAGACCCCTTCTCAAAAAAACAAAACCACCACACCTTTACTCCCAGCAGAGGCCACCCTGAGACTACATAGGGAATTCCAGGTCAGCCTGGGCCTCAAAACAAACAAAAAGGCATGGCTGACAATAGGTCAGTAGGTACCCACCAAAGGCACACTCCCATTGGCCCAGACCAGGCTTCTCAGTCCCTCCTAGACAGGGGTGGGGCTCCAGGATGCCTGGGCTCCACCGCAGCCCCTCAGTTAGGCATGCTACCTGGCCTCTCCCAGCTTCAGCCTGCATTCTGTACCTCTACCTTATGGTAACAGAGCCTGCCTCAAGTAGTGACCCTGAAGATCCTGAGCATGAAGCACTGGGTTCCTGGGAGCTTCCCAGGGGCTGGATCTATGATGGGGCCCTGGTGTGCAGAGGCGGGCAGGCCTCGAGGGGTGTCACAAGGAGGGCAGAGAAGGCAAGAGTACTAATCACAAGGCCTCAGACAAGTAGTTGCACGCTGAGAGCTGAGAAGAGGGTGAAGCTGTCAGCAGCCCTGGGGGAGAAGAGGAGACTGCCTGGACCCTACCCTGACAGCAAGGTCACCTGAATTCAAACCAGAATACTTCTGGGTGAGCCCCTGGGGTGGCAGCCAGTTAGCCATTCCTTAACCCCCTTGGGCCAACCCTTAGTGACCTTAGTGAAGACAGACTGTCATGCCTTTTAAGGCAATGGTGGCTCCTTCCACAATCTCCCTGTTCCCACTTGCTCAGAAATTCCCAGCAGGTATTTTTCAGGAAGATTGGAATGAGACTTCTTGTTGTCACCACAGGTTTCCTGGGAGGCCTGTTGTGTTCTGGTGAGAGGGATGCGTGACAGGAAGTACATGCACACCACAGGCATAGATGCGCCTTCAGTGACATGCACAGGCAAGGCAAGGCAAGGGGACCCAGCCACCCCACCCCAGCTGTCTACAGAAATGCTGGGAACTTCCCCACACACAAATCTGAGCACCTATGTTAAGGCTCATTTTTCAGGGCCTTTGCACCTACTGCTCCCTGCCTGGGTGCTGCAAAATAGCTTTACCAGCTAAGACCTTTAACCTCAAGCCCCATCTACTCCGCACCTAAAGGCCTGTTGCTTCTAGCTCTTATCACCTCAAAGCCATGCCATCTGAAGTGCTCCGAGATCCTGGTGTTTTCCCCAGCACTTGCAATGTGGATACAGAACTGGCTGTGGTTTTCCGTTGATGGCACCCCTATTTCCAACCTTACATCCCTATAGGGTAGCCTGAAGGTGATGGGGTGAGGCCTTAGACTTTAGTAGACTCCCAGATCACAGGTCCCTGCTGGGCCTAGGAGCTTAAGGTCCTGAGTGCCAGCAAGCCATATACCTGAACAGTTAAGAACTCCAAGGCTGTGAACAGCCATGTGCTACACCCACCCCCTGGTGGCTCCAGTCTGAAGTACAGGCTGCCATGCAGTTTGAAACAGGTGTGCTAGGGCGCTTCCAACACCAGGTACTTCCACCAGCAACCTCTCTGCCAATGTTTTACTACAGTGACTATTCTGGTATACTCAACCTGCGTGGACTCAGCCTTTCTTGAAATGCACTATGGAAACCCAAGATGCCTTGTGCTGGGAGGCCAGCACATGTATTCCCATTAGCCTAGGAATGTTCAGTGGTAGGCACTTGCCTAGCTTGGAAAGATCTTTCAGCAAGGGTGGCAAGTGCTGACAGACCAGACTACATACACCCACAAATGCATGTCTACTGGATGGGTTATCGGTGCTCTCAAAGCAAGCCTTGCATGACACCCCTTCCTCTCCCAGTTCCCAAGGGGCCTGAACAAGTCTTGACTAGAAGCTGCCCTGTGTAGATTAAGCTCAATTACCTTTTCATATCTCAATAGGCCCAGGGTATGTACCTTTGTCAATCAGTGCTGCCAAAGGCACCAGGGAACATCAAGTTCCTTCCCTTTGCCAGTGTGATGTCAACCAAGCTATGCAAACAGATTCCTATAGCTGACCCAGCAGCCCCACCTAACACTCACCCAGACTGGCTTTCGGTAGCATGGGCTGAGACCTTTACACACTGGAGCCAGGCACCTTTCCTGTCTTTAATAGAGACCACCTGATACCCATGAGGACAAATTGAGGCCATGTCATTGGAAAAGTTTTTATTAAGATCCCACCAGCTGGGGAATGTGCTGACATTAAGCACCTTCCTCCTTGGCAATCCTGTCTTTTTTGAGTGGTCCCTGTGGAGAGAAAGAATAAAGTCAGGGGTTGAGGTGGTAACACAAACAACCCCCAACCCTAGGGGCCCCCAAGCCCAGGTGTGGAAGCTCACCATGAATGCTTTCTTCTCTTCCATGGTCTGGAAACGGCCATGGCCAAACTTCGAAGTGGTATCAATGAACTTCAGGTCAATCTTCTCCAGAGCACGGCGTTTGGTCTGTACCAGCAAGGACTGTGGGACAAGAGGGGCAGTTGGTGGTACTGAGTAGAGCCAGCCTTCCCCAACTCCTTCCACACAACACAGCCCCACCCTGACTGAGCCCAGCAGGATGAACAGAGGACAGACATGTAAGAAAGTAAACAGGCAGGCCAGACAGGAGTTTCCTCCTTCCCAGGACTTCAAAGCTATTGTCCAGGGAGCACCAACTCCCTGACCCTGTGAATTCTCCCACCAACACAGCCTTGTTGTGATCCTCCCCACAGGCATAGGATCCTGGAGGCCACCCAGCCTCACCTTGCGGAGGGTGAGCACCCGCTTCTTGGTTCCTACCACACAGCCTTTCAGCATGACAAAGTCATTGGTCACTTCACCATAATGAACAAAACCACCCTAGGGATTAAAACAAGGTTCTTGGGTCAGTACAGAGTAAGCAGAAGGGCATCTGCCCCACACCTGCATTCAAGCTGTTCTCAGAAGGAAGGCAACAGGGAATGGTTCCACACTTTTACTCAGGCGCTGTGCCCAGCGCACATTCCAAGGCCTCATCACAGAACAGCTAGGCTTGCCCCCCACCACCCAGCCAATGGTACTAGGCACAGGGCAGGGCCCAGTCAAGACAGCAAACGAGACACAAGTGTCAGCATCTCTCAGCACTCACCAGAGGGTTGATGCTCTTGTCAGACAAGTCATAGTCAGTGGAGGCATTGTTCTTGATCAGCTTGCCGTCTTTGATAAGGTAGCCCTGGCCAATCTTGTAGATCTGAGTAAAATAAGCACATCAGGTCAGGATGTTCAAAAGGACAGTGAGGTCCCAGTCAGAGCAAGGAGAAGCAGATCAGAAGAGAATCTTTAAAAAGACAATCTGGCTCAGCAGTTAAAGGCACTAGCTTGCAAAGTGCCATGGGGCCAGGTTCAGTTCCTACATAAAGACCAGCTGCAAAGAGGATTTGGTGGGCCCATTTAAGGGCTGGAGATGGCTCAGCAGCTAAGGTAGTTGCCTATATGCAGTAACTATGTAAAGCCAGGTGCAAAGTGGTACATGCATCTGGAGTTCATTTGCAGTAGGTGGAAGCCCTGACACATCCATTGTCTCTCCTCTACCTCTGCTTGCAAATGTTAAAGGAAAAAAAATTTTCTTTGAGGTAGGGTCTCACTCTAGCCCAGGCTGAGTCTCAGGGTGGCCTTGGAATTACAGTGATCCTACCTTTGCCTCCTCAGTCCTGGGACTAAAGGCATGAACCACCATGCCCAGCTTAAAATTTTTTTTCAATATATATATTTTTTTATTTTTTTACATTATTTATTTGCAAGAACAAGATACAGAGAAGAGACAGAATGGGCACACCAGGACCTCCAGCTGTTACACTCCAGATGCCTGTGCCACTTTGTGAATCTGGCTTTATGTGGGTACTGGGGAATCAAACCCAGGTCCTTAGGCTTTGCAGGCAAGTGCCTTAACTGCAGAGCTATCTCTCCAGCCCCTCAAAATGAGAGAGAGAGAACGAACACGCAACTTAGTCCCATAACACCAGAGGTGCCCCAGGATAAGGAAGGTAAGGAGAGCAAGGGTGAGGGGACAAGAGTATACAAGTTATATAAAATAAAGCTGTGCATGGTGGCACACTCCTTTAATCCCAATACTCTAGCAGCAGAGGTAGGAGCATTTCTGAGTTTGAGGCTATCCCAAGGACTATATTGTGAGTTCCATGTTAGCCTGGGATAGGAGACCCTACCTCAAAAAATACAAGTCTCCCTAGAAATAAGAGCAAAACACAGGCCCACTGTCAACTGCAGGATCCTAGTCCCCCACAATTTAAGAGATACCCTCAAAGCCTCACCTTCTTGTTGATCTCAGTGCGGTGATGGTAGCCCTTCTGTCCAGCTCGAGCCACAGAGAAGGCCACTCGGGCAGGATGCCAAGCCCCAATACAGGCAACCTTACGCAGCCCTCGGTGGGTCTTGCGGGGCAGCTTCTTGGTGTGCCAGCGGCTGGTGACACCTGTAAAGAACATGTTCACTTACTCCACCAGCCCTTTCCCTGATCAACTGTGGCACTGCTTACCACTCAAAGGGTAAATGAGTGAATCTGTTGACTGGATGCCTACCTACAACATTCCCTTTTCAAATGGGCTGAAACTATTTGGAAGCATACTGACCAAGGGTCATCCTCAGGTTACTTGCCTAAGGCACTTGCCAGGTGCCAAGTAGACCTGCAGGGAATCTGTTTACAGTAGACCATGTTTGAAAGTACCATTCTGTCCCCTAGAATCCCAACCATGCCATTCTCAGAAGGAAGGCAACAGGGAATGGTTCCGCAGTCTTACTCGGGCGCTGTACCCAGCGCACATTCCAAGGCCTCATCATAGAAAAGCTGGGCTGGGATCTGATCCACCCCTCCATGTGTTAGCCACAGGAGCATGAACCACCTCAAAGCTCACCTTTGTAGCCTTTGCCCTTGGTCACTCCGATGACATCGATCATCTCATCCTGCCCAAACACCTGGTTCACCGGTATCTGCTGCTCCAGCCTCTCCCGGGCCCAGTCCAGTTTCTCGGCCACAGTGCCCCCGTTCACCTGGATCTCCATCAAGTGGGCCTTCTTCTGGCGAAGAGGAAGCAGGCGCATCTAGGAAGAAGCAGGTAGAGCTCAGGCCTCAAGTGGTCCTACATGGTAACAGACTGGGGTGTGCAGATACAAAGGACATGACAACAGGTAGTAGTATCTCCCACAATTCCACTTTGAGTTACAATCCTTGAATGTCATCCTGTGTTCACAAAGGGGGCTGGCTTAGCCTATAAAGCAGGACCAGAGTTCAATTCCCCAGCAGCCACGTAAAGCCAGATGCACTAAGTAGCACATGTGGTTGGAGGCCCTGGTTCAAGCATGCTGTCAACCTCTCAAATAATAAAATTATTTAAAAGCAAAACAACAGCCCAGGAAGTGGCTAGTGCTTAGAATCCCAGGACTTGAAAGCTAAGGCATAAGCATCCAATGAGCTCCAGGCAACCAGAAAGCCTCTCCACAAGAGGGGGATTAAAAATTGTTTCCAGTTAAAGGCAGGTCAGCAAGCTCCTGCAGAGCCTTAAAACATACCACTACAGTATTATCTGATCAGATGTGCACCCAGGACAGTGGAAGGTCCCCACTCTAAGCAATCAAAGGGGGTCCAGCTTAAATGACAGCAGTGCCAGCATCAGGTTAACATGTCACCACTCTAGTTCAAACTGTCCATTGTAGAATGTCCCTTTACTAAAAAATGAAAACATGATGCCCTCTGCTGGCAAGTCATGAAGTACCTAGGGTGGGGACACTTCATCCTGTACCCCTAGACTAACCAGGCCCTGAAAGAAACCTCCAACAAACCCACCTCCTTTCTAAGTTTAAGACCATAATTCCCAAAGAACACCAATGTTTGTGGGCCAACAATGAAGTACCACTTGGCAGCATATCCAAAGGCCTGCCTAGCTAAGATGTGTGAGGCCTGGGCTCCATCCCCAGTACTGCAAATGCTAACACAGGCCTCTAGAACCCAGAGCCAAGTCAGAACTTTGACAATCAGCACAGAGTTTCTGTCCGCCCGTCAATAGGCTCATCATGTGTGGCTTCTGGGAGCTCAAGGCACCTTTAGTCCCAGCACCCTGGCTGGAGGCCCTACCAGCACACACCATGGAAGGGTGGTTACCTACCTGGGTGTGCGCAATGACGCGGATGACCTGGCAGTACTTCTTCATGCTGCTGAAGTCCTTCTCTAGCTGCTTCTTGCCCATGTCGTCCTGCCATTTCTTGCAGTACTTAGTGAAGGCCTTCTTCTTAGATTTGTGCCTTCAGGAGCAGAGCAGAGTTGGGGAGGGCCGGGTGCAGGGCCTCATCACCCCTGAGAACGGGGTGAGCGGAGACACACTGCCCCACGTGGGGAGGGCTCATTGCCAGCTTCTAAGGAGCCTTTTCCACCGGCAAGCGGAGCCTGGATGGAGCTCATCGGGCAGAGCCGAGCGGAGCTGAGCAGAGGCGCATAGGTTAATGCAAGTCACACAATTCAGGTACAACTCTTGCTCCAGGGCGCCAGAAAGCTCCCTGTTCTATGATTTAACTCCAAGCACCACTAAGAAAAATCCAGAATCCAAGCAAGGGCTAGAGGTCATTGAGACCATCAGTATGGAGAAACAATTCCTGGTAGGGCTCAGCTATTTCCCAGTGCTCAGCCAGCGGATACCCACATGGCAGAACAGAGCCTGCTGAAGAGCTGCCTCCTCCCTCCCAGAATGAAGCACTCCACAGGTGTTCCCAGCCCACCCCACGGAGCACACGGCCTCCCTCACCAGTTCTTATAGAAGCGCCTTTTGCACTCATCACTGATATGCTCAGCAAAGACGGTTTTGAAGGTCCGGAGGCCTCGAGGGGTTTCCACATAGCCCACGATGCCCACCACCACCATAGGTGGTGTCTCCACAATGGTGACGGCCTCCACTACTTCCTTTTTATTAACCTCTGTAAACAAAGCAAATATACAATCATCAAGAGGCCCACACCAGTATTCCAACCTTCCAGGACTGTTTGGAATACATCTCAGATATTTTGGAAATGGTTTCAAGCTGGTATCTAGAGGTGGGTGTGGTGGTGCATGCCTCTAATCCCAGCACTAGGGAGGTTGATCAGAGCAGGGTGAAATGAGGCCAGCCTGGCTAAGAGTGAGATCCTCAAAAATAAAACACCTTGACTCCTGTCAGCCAAGTACCAAGCTGGCATCAAAACTCTTCAGGAATTTGCTACTTGTCTGAATAATGGTCCTAGGTAACTGAGGACAGTATGGCCCACGAATCAGCCACTGCTTTATGTCTGAGTAAGGTTCACTGAGGCAGGGAGGCAAAATATGCAGTCTACATCGCAGGTTCAAATACCCACGTTGGCGTGCACAGCTGCGGCTGCCCCGCACCATCCCCTGGACACTTAGCAGATAACCACCACGTACTGGAGCCTGGCCGGTCGACTTCTCGCACGATGTGGGTCATGCCGGCCTTGTAGCCCAGAAAGGCTGTAAGGTGGACAGGCTTGGAAGGGTCGTCCTTGGGGAAGCTCTTCACCTTCCCGCGATGTCTGCTGCTGCGCTTCCGAGGCAGGAAGCCCAAGGACCCATGTCTGGGAGCCGAAAACTTTCTGTGCGACTAAGACGGGGAGAAAGAACCCCAAGGACATGAGCACGAAATTGACGACAGCAATGAACGCTTACCCAGACACATGGCGAGCCTGAGTTAACTTTCACGTGCCAGGTGACCAATCACAGGGCCTGAGCGGATTTAACGGCGCTTTTGATCATTTGCAAGCACCAACTTTGTGGATAATCGCAGGCACTTCCGGGACCAATGGCAGAATGGCGAGCTCGGCCACATCAGAGCGCTGACAATCAGCACAGAGCCTCTGCCCGCCCGTCAATAGGCTCATCACGCGTGGCTACGGGAGTCCCAGCGACACGGCCACGGGACGGCCAGATGCCCGCCCGCCCGCCCGCCCCACGCGCGGCGGCCACGGGCCTCGTCCAGACCGGCACTCCACGCGCCCCTCTCTGCAGGCTGCGCGTAGTTCCTGCAAATGTCCCTGCCCGCGGCAGCCGCCACATCCCCTGTCCCCCCGGAGCGGGCTCCCGGTGCCGGCCAGGCCGCGATGGCGACGATGCGCCACGGATTGAGCTAGGCCAGCGCCAGCGAGAAAGGACGCCGGATCCGCCATGACGTGACTCACCATCCCGCCGTCAGATCCCGCCGGTAGAGGTCGGCCTGGCCCCTGCGCAGTGTATATAAAGCCACGCGTGGCTCCGCCCCTTCCGGCGTGCGAGCGCGCGCCCGCGGCGGACGTCGGGGATCGCAGACTGCGTAGCGAACGCTATTTCCACGCACGCTTTCCCACGCCCTGCTGTCGTCCCGCGGTGACGCCGGCTCGGGAGCGACTTGCTTGCGTGCTTACGGCGAGTGGTTAGGGTCAGACCTAGCGAAAAGCCGCGGAGACTCTACGGCATTCCGCGCAGCCAAATTTGATATATTTTTAATGGCCGCGTTGCTTTTCCCGTGGATTTGAGCTGTGGGCTTCATTTCCACTCCGCTCGGATCAGTGAAAGCAAGGTTGTTGAAGCAGGCTGTCTCACAGCTCTGAGGTGCGAAGTCTGCAAAGCTTTGCTGGCTGCCAAACCAGTGTTTTGTTTTTTGTTGTTTTTTTTTTGTTTTTCTTATTTAAAAAATATTTTATTTAGAGCCGGGCGTGGTGGCGCACGCCTTTAATCCCAGCACTCAGGAGGCAGAGGTAGGAGGATTGCCGTGAGTTCAAGGCCACCCTGAGACTACAGAGTGAATTCCAGGTCAGCCTGGACTAGAGCGAGTCCCTACCTCGAAAAACAAAAACAAAAAAAAAAATATATATATATATATATATAATATATATATATATATATATTATATATATATATATAAATTTTTTTTTCCAAGCAGAGGGAGAATATAGGCACGCCAGAACTCCAGGTCCATGCTGCACTTTACGCATCTGGCTTTATGAGGGCATTGGGGAATCAAATCTGGGTCCTTAGGCTTTGCAGGAGAGCGCCTTAATGGCTGGGCCATCTCTCCAGCCCCTATAGATATTTAGAATGGGCCAGATCTGGAGTCTTCATGTGAGATGAGAGTGGGAGAGGGATAGATTAAGGATATGCACCGTGGAGTGCAGGATGGATGGTGGTGGTATCTTTAAGGGAAGAGTTGAATGTATCTAAGGAGGCACTCATGGGGTTAACTGTGTCTTCTTCCAAGAGCAGGTCTAAGGCTATATTCCAAGTGCACACAACTAATCAGTCCAAAAGGAAATGACATAGTCAGAAGAGGGACCAGATCCAAACAGCAATACGATCTCTGTGTTTCAGAGGTGTGTCCAAAGGCCTCCTGTTCAGTTCTGAGCCTCTGTGTAGCCAAACAAGATGAATATGGGTAGCGACATGATCACAACATCCAGATAACAATCAGTGGCCAGAACTGAACAGAGTCCACTGTGCCTGAAATAGCCTGAAGGTTTTTCATGGAGGAGGGAGGTCAGCCTAAAGGGACCGTTGGGGGATGTAACTGCCCTGGAGGGAACCACAGTGAACCACAGTGTGTCACTCAATGTAAGTGAAAAAACTCGGGCTGGAGAGATGGCTCAGCAGTTAAGGCTCTTGCCTGCAATGCCTGACGACCCAGGTTTGATTCCCCAGTACACATTTCAAGCCAGACATAGAGAGTCTGAAGGCCCTGGTGCACCCATATTCATTCTCATTCTCTCTCTCTCTCTCTCTCTCTCTCTCTCTCTCTCTCTCTCTCTCTCTCTCTCTCTCTCTCTCCTTGCAAATAAATAAAATGTTTAAAAAACTCACGGAGACCTGCCCATCTGTGTAAGCTATTTACAAGAGGCCAGAATAAGGGCATGGGGTTCCATGATCATTGAATGTAGATATATATATATATATCTCCAAATCCAGTATCTCAAAAGAAATGGATTGAATTTATTTATCATGAATCTCTGAACCAGGGTCTCACTCTAACCCAGGCTGACCTGGAAGTCACTCTGTAACCCAGGCTGACCTCAAACTCACAATGACCCTCCTACTTTTTTTTTTTAATCACCATTTTATTAGTGTTTTATATTTCTTTTTTAAATTTTATTTATTCATTTTCAAGCAGAGAGAGAGAGAGAGAGAGAGTAAGCGAGCACGAGTGAGCACAAGGGCCACCACCTTGTGGGTCTGGCTCATGTGGGTACTGGGGAATTGAACTCAGGGCCTTAGGCACTAGAGGCAAGTGCCTTAACCGCTGAGCCATCTCTCCAGCCCATGACCCTCCTACTTTAGCCTCCCCAGTGCTGGGGTTAAAGGTGTGCACCACCAAGCTGGCTTGTTAATACTATTTTTTGTTTTTGTTGTTT
The DNA here is from genome assembly GCA_004024765.1 of Zapus hudsonius. Lineage (NCBI taxonomy): Eukaryota > Metazoa > Chordata > Mammalia > Rodentia > Dipodidae > Zapus > Zapus hudsonius. The sequence goes on from PVHP010018601.1 coordinate 31,636, forward strand.
GACAGGAAATTGAACATGGGGCCTCATGCTAAGGAAGTGCTCTACCAGTGAGCTATAGCCATAGCCTCAGAATGGAAATTTTAGCCAGGCATACTGGATCCCACCTAAGGTCCCAGCACTCCTGAGGCTGAGGCCAGAGGATCACTATGAGTTTGAGGCTAGTGTGGGCTACAGAGTAAGACCCTGCTTAAAACAAACAGACAGGGCTGGAGAGATCCATTCTTTCTGTCTCTCCTCTCTCTGCTCACAAATAAAAATATTTTTTTAAACCCGAGGGCCTGGGGTTAAAGGTGCTTTCTTGCAAATCCTGCTGACCTGGGTTCAGTTCCCCAGATACCTGCATGAAGTCAGACACAAAAAATTGTTCAAGCTGGGTGTGGTGGTGCACACCTTTAATTCCAGCACTGAGGAGTCAGAGGTAGGAGGATCACCATGAGTTCAAGGCCAGGCTGAGACTACATAGTGAATTCCAGGTCATTCTGGACTAGAGCGGGGCTCTACCTCAAAAAAACAACAACAAGGCTGGGCGTGGTGGCACACGCCTTTAATCCCAGCACTCTGGAGGCAGAGGTAGGAGGATCACCATGAGTTCAAGGCCACCCTGAGACTACAGAGTGAATTCCAGGTCAGCCTGGGCTACAGTGAGACCCTACCTCGGAAAAAAAACAAAAACAAAAATGGTTCATGGGGCTGGAGAGATGGCTTAAGAGTTAAGGCACTTGCCAGCCAAGCCTAACCACCGCAGGACTCACATAAAGTCAGGTGTACAGAGTGGCACATGCATCTGTAATTCCTTCGCAGTGGCAAAAGGCCCTGGGTGTGCCCATTCTCTCTCTCTCTCTCTCTCTCTCTCTCTCTCTCTGTAAATAAACATCTTTTTAAAGTGGCTCAAACATCTGGCATTCCTTTGCAGAGGCAAGAGATCTTGGTGTACCTCTCCCCCCATACATACATTCACACAAATAAATAAAATAGAAGTTCTAAGCAATGAAGAGGGTCCAAGGTTTTGCTCAGATGTCTGAAGGACAGAGGTTCTCTGCTGCTAGGTTGAGGCAGAATGTGAAGTCCAACCACAGAGATGGATTTGTGGAGCTGAGGAGGAAGCAGGAGATAGGTACCTGGGGTCAGAGTGGGAGGGCCTAGCGTTTGGACTGTTCTGGAAGCTGCACTTTGG
>PVHP010018602.1:0-32938 GCA_004024765.1 Zapus hudsonius
CACAAGGACCTCTAAGCTCGCAACATTAAAGCAGCCTTATTACTCACCCACCACGACTCAGGGAACTGAGCGGAAGAGGGGGCGGAAAGATTGTGAGAGCCGTGGTGGGGGAGACTGTCCGGAGGCATAGCACCCATCAGTAACAACTCACTTGGGCCAGGAAGACCGGGATGAGTACTAAGATATACAGGATCCCTTGTCACAAGGACTAATACAGACAGCCCACGAAGGAGGATATACAACTGATCAGGGATGGGGAGGGGGGGAATTGGGGAAGTCGGGATAACAACGCATGGTTTGCCCACTAAATAATGTAACTCATTATGGATAATAAATATTAAAAAAAATCAAGAAGTATATTTTAATCTGTGGAGAAGTTGGATTTGTTTCTCCCAAGTAAATTCATATCCCAGAATGTGTGTAATTTAGAGTCAAGTTCAGCCCAAAGTGACAAATAGTCGGTGAAGTGTAGAGACTGATTTTTCTGCGCTCTGGCTGGTCCTAAACCAGGCAGGTGTCAAGACCCAGGGTCCTTCCATCATAACGCTGAGTCTTCAAGCTCTTTAGTTCACTTGTTACCACAGGCTGCTCTGGCTGCAAACCACGTGCCGAGGAGAAAGAGGAGCTAGTGGACACTTCACAGGAGAGGCATTTACCACCCCCACTCCATTCCACAGACTAGATCCAAGTTATTTGCTAGTTGTCTTATTGAGAAATAAGATAAAAAGGGATATTTAGGACTCTGGGTGGGGATAGAATGGCTGTTTCTACTGAAATGTGAGTCTGCACCTATCTGGGATGTATATATTTTGATATAACCTTGGTTTTGTCCTTCCTTCCTTTTCCTCCTTCTTCTCCCCTTTAAAAAATCTTTTATGTCCTTCGTAAGCAACTATTCTTACATGTTTTTCATTTCGGAATTTAATCTTGTTCTTTATTCATTCTCAAGGATTTTGAATTTAGGATGCTTAATCCTACAGAAGCTTCAATACATAAATAATTCATATCTACCTACCTATCATTGATTTTCTATCTATATTTCATATTTTAACTATCCATTCATCTATCATCTATCTTTTCTTGTCTTCCTGAATTTGTACATAATGTTTTCATAGCAAACTTTTTTTTTAAAAACATGCCATTCTTTGCCCATGTGTGATTTTTTTTTAAAACAAGGTCTCACTGTAGCCAAGACTGACCTAGAACTCATTTTGTAGCCCAAGGCTGGCCTTGAACTCATGGAAAATCCTCTTGAACACTGAGATTAAAGGCTCTACCACCACACTCAGGGGCCCTGTGTTGTTTCTGAATGTATAAGGAACTCCTGTTTTTCACTAATGTCCTAATAGTTTGCATTCTCAGAGATTTTAAGGTACCCCATGTAAGAGAATTATTCCAGAAACTTTAGGGAAATATTAAATTTACATGAGTATATCATGACTTATTTTAGACAGCTGTAAATAATTTGCTTCTCATTTTTCCAACTTAATATTTCCTGACATTTGAACTAGACAATGACTGAATACAAATGTTTTATGCGCTCTTTAGAGGGGACACCTACTGCAAGAAGATTATTAGGAAGGCTATGAATCATCCTTTCTCTAAAATGTTCAGTTCTTTAAACTGATTGCCATTAGCTGTTCATATTATTTTAATTAGAGGAAAACATGGCTGCTGAAAATCAGCCAAGGTTCTATAAATAAAAGTATCCATCTTGCAGAGTCAGATTTTAATTAACCTTTTAGCATGCCAACCTTTCATCTAAAAGTTTCCAGGGCTTGCAACCATCCATTTTGTTCAAAAGCCATATGGGCTATTTTTCATCTGTATGTAATCCAAACCAAAGGGAGAGAGAGAGAGAGAGAGAGAGAGAGAGAGAGAGAGAGAGAGAGAGAGAGAGAGAGAGAGAGAGAGAGAGAGAATCTCTCTTGGAATACAAACTCACTATTCATCAGCTGTCACTTAAATACCTTGATATAAATGCAAAGACATTCCAGTGCAGCATGACATACTGGTGGGGTAAGGACACAGAACAAAATAACTATCTTTTCCCCCTTCTTCTTTCTCTCATTTAAGCCACAATTTCACCTTGACCTACTTTGAGCATGCTAGGTTTCCTAGCGATAAACTACTGGTGATTAAAGCAACACAGGTTGTAATTACTGAGAATCAGACAGTCCAGTTTTTACCTCTGGTCATTATCCACATGAAAGGTGGCTTCATACCCTGTTTGTTGGAAAATCCATATTTGACATAAACAAGCATTTTTCTGCTGATTGATTTTGTAGGTTGCCCTGTCTGTAAGGGAAATGTCAATCACACACTGAAGATGGCTACACCTGAATTCAATCCAAGGGTGCCAGGAAAAGCAGTTTTCAGAAAAATGTTTCTAATTGTTATGCAGGCAATGAAAGCCATCAAACACAACCATGGCAACCACTGTCAGAACCTGACGTCAATAAGTAAAAGGCCTGATATTAACACAGTTCTTATGGCTATATTCAAAGTAAATGTAATATGTTTTTCTATTTAAAATTCACAACTCAAATCTCTCTGTGTTTATTATAGCAATTGAATATCAACTACATAAAATTTACTAAATATACTTAAAAACCAAATGGCAAAACACTCTAGCTTGCAAATAATACCCTAGGTCTTCATTGATGAATTTAGCGACTCTCATTTTAAGTGGAAAATATAAAGCTGGTAATAGTTGACCACAGAATGCCCACAAGAACTCAAGGCTCCAGCCCTGCACTATGGAGGCACTTCCACTTTTGGAACACTTCTCTCTGCTTCTGAAACTCAGTTCATTGTAGGAAAATCTATACATGCTCCAGTGATTTCTGTTGTGCAGAAAAGAAAATCAAGGAAGCGGTGAAACAAGGAAGCCTAGGGTTCTGTGAACAGAGCACAAGATAGCAAAGGTAAGGCTGAGTCTAGAGCAGCGAATCTAGAGTGAAAGACCATCAGTGCAGGGCAGTCAGTGCGTCTACATAGCTCCAACCTTCTGCCCTCCTCCATTCTCTCCATGTGAGTCCTCCTTTGGTCTATGATTGCTAGGCAGTCTCTGACATGACTTGGAATGGTCCTCAGGTATTCACACCCCTATGCAATCTCCTCTCTAAGTGAAGGTGTCCTGTTTCTGATAAATAGAATGTACCAGGATTACTTGAATATCACTTCTGTAACAGATGACAAGGACTCCATGTTGCTGGCTCCCTCTCACTCACAGCACACTTACTTAAAATCTCGTACTAAGCAAACTACCAAGTGCTGCAGACATTCTGTGGAGAGGTCTGCCTGGTAAGGATGAAGGGAGGTCTCTGGCCCATACTCTGGAACTTAGTCTTCTCAGCAGCTACAAAGAGTAAATAGATCTTGCTACTGTTCCCACATGTAAGCACGAGAGAGGATCTTTTTCAGCTGAGCCTGGGAGTTAACCCATACCAACACTCTTTCTACAGAAACTATAAGATAAGTGCTGTAGTTTTAAGCCACTATGTGTTTGTAATACTTTCTTTTCTCCTAGCGATAGATAAATCATGCAGCCAGAGTCTGAAGCAGCTTTGAAGCCGGCCACATTGAGGGCAAGCATAAAGGGAAAGGCCATCTCAGAATGCAAGTATGACCAGAGAAGGAAGGGAAAGAAGAAGGGGGGAGAAGGAGGAGGAGGAAGAAGAGGAGGAGGAGAAGGAGAATTGAATACAATTTTATGTAAAAGTCAGCGCTCAAATTAGAAAAGGACAAGTAGAAACAGGAGGAGTACAAGAAAGACATCGTTCATACGCAAAGATGAAGGCCGCACCACAGCCCAGTCAGAAAACCTGGCTTGTGGGAGGAACCACACCATAAGACCCTTTTTCTTTTTTCAATATTTAATTTATTTATTTGAGATAAAGTAAGAGAGACAGAGTAAGAGGCAGACAGAGAAAGTATGAGTGTACCAGGGCCTCAAGCCACTCCAAAGAACTCCAGGTGCATGTGCCACCTTGTGCATCTGGCTCTATGGGTACTCAGGAATTGAACTTGGGTCCTTCTGCTTCACAGGCAAGCACCTTAACCCCTAAGCCATCTCTCCAGCCCAAGACCCTCTTTCTTTATGCTGTTGTTGGATGCCCTCAAATCCTTCTTTCAGAATTTGCAGCGCTTATACTATTCAAATGCGATTCAAACTTATGAAAACCCGTGTTTCATGTCCTATCATGTTTAATATTCATATTCTATTATGAAGTTGTCTTCCCTCTGATTCATGCAGATGTCACAGGATGATGTGAGTGGTGTGTGTGTGTGTGTGTGTGTGTGTGTGTGTGTGTGTGCAAAATACCCTGCAATGTGCTGTGTGAAGCCACTCACTATAGCCATTCCCACTGAGGTGGCTTTCACTCACAAGCAGGGGTGTGTAGGGAATGCCATGCAGAATCAAAGTGCACTTCTGCACACAGGTGTGGCTTTGCTGATAATAGCAAAAAGCTCTATACAATTGCCATTGAGCTTGGGGTGCAGAGACTTCTTAGTATTCCATTGGGGACTTTTGAGAGGACAATGTCAGAAACACAGTGAGTAATCTTACTTGGAAGTAAAAATTCAGTTTAAGTTTTGTGAATTTGGATTTTTTTCTGGGAAGTCTTGCTTTAACAGTGTGTGCCTAAGTCCATGGGCTGAGTAGATTCATCCAGCTGACGGTGAGGCTCTCAGCACATGTGCTTCTCAGACTTTGCAGATATGACTAGAGTGGTGGGGAGCTGACGTATCTAGTCAGGGTCAGCATCTCTGATGCCCTTTGGCCCAGCTGCTAACATCTGTACCCCTGAAGATAATGAGATGGAGGGACATCAGAGCCTCATGTACTGCTGGGACCCAGCCACAGGGTGGAGCTGGACCATGGTGACTTTCATGTGCTCTGTGAGCACATTCTACATTGACTTGAGTTGTGTGCTCACCTATCTTTGGAGCCAATTGACCTATTTGCATCTTACTATTTCAGGGTTGGGTTCAACATCCCCCTAGGGATACTCGGGAGCTACTATGATTCAGCCCTCTGCTGCCCCAGAACACCACTACTTGCCAGCAACTAAAAAATGGAGCTGGCTCAGAGATCCTCTGAAAACTTGTGATTTTATAAATTGTTATTGATCTGCTCTCCTTTTCTTAGAGCTTGACTTCTTCAGAAAAGTGGAGAATGATAAAATAAAGAAAGGTGGAGAATGGAAAAGAGTTTCTTCAGGTATATTATTATAGATGCAAATTCTAATTAAACATAGGCAGCTGAAGATTTTACAAAGTATATATTGATATGTTTGTTAGAGATATATGAAGATATGCTATAAAGCTTACTTTGAACATGCTTAAGTATCTATGTTTTCTTTCATAGGTAAAAATTTATCTCCTACAACCTCTTCTCTATTTCTTTCAATGTTACTTCATCATTTATTTTCTACAGTTACCTTATCATTTTAAATAATACACATAAAACTTGGTCTTAATTCCTCACTAATAGAATAATTCTATATCCCAGGAGAAATATTTTATAAAAGAATAAGGAAACTGGGCTGGAGAGATGACTCAGTGGTTAAGGCTGAGCTTAATGACACAAGTTTGTTTTCCCATTACCCATATGTTGTGGTCAGCTTTCTAGTTGCTGCCCAGAAAGAACCCAAACAAAAGCGGCTTGTGGAGGAATGGGTTTATCTGGCTTATGGACTCGAGGGGAGACTCCATTCTGGCAGGGAAAACGATGGCATGAGCAGAGGGCTGGACATCACCTCTGCCACAGCACTGCAAACAGCGGCAGGAAGGTGCGCCAAACTCTGGCAAGGCTTATAACCCCATTAGCCCGCCTTTGACAACACAGCTTCATCAAGGTTGTAAAACCCAAACTGCCATCAGCTGAGGATCGATCATTGAGAACACATTCATTGGTTTGTAGGGGACATCTGGATCAAACCATGACACCATATAAAAACATATGCACAAAGTGGCACATGAATCTTCTAGCGCTGGCATGCCTATTCTCTCTCTGTCTCTCTCTCTGTCTCTCCCTCTGTCTCTCTCTGCTTACAAATAAATAAAAATGCTTTAAAAAAGAATAAGGAGGGCTATAGAAATTACTCAGTGGTTAAAGTGCTTGTCTCCAGAGTCTAATGACATTGGTTCAATTCCCCAGTACTCATGTAAGCCAGATGCACAAAGTGGTGCATGCATCTAGAATTCATTTGCAGTGGCTAGAGACCCTGGCACAACCATTCTCTCTCTCTCTCTCTCTCTCTCTCTCTCTCATATATATCTATCTATCATCTATCCGTGTTTACAAATAACTACAAATAAGTAAATTAAAATAAAAAATAAAAATTCTTTTAAAAAAGAGTAAGGAAATTAGTTTTATAATTTCTAGGCATTAATACCTGTACAGAACATTTTCTTGTTCAGTGCACCTATCTACCGTCTACTTAAGAGAAAAAAATGTTAATCTTTGCATGTCAGAAATTACCATTATTATGCTTATATCTTTGAATGGAAAGAAAGTTTAGAACAATTATCTTTCTGCATCAGAAGGTACTGATATCATTTTGATGCTCCTTTTGTGGAAATGTCACTTCTTTTTCAAAAGAAAACAGCTAGTATGCCTCTTCATTATGGTATTTTGAAATATCATGAAAATATGTCTTCTTTGTTTTATAAAATGAAATTAGGGGCTGGTCTGGAGAGATGGCCCAGTGGTTAAGGCACTTGCCTCCAGTGCCTAAGGCCCTGGGTTCAATTCCCCAGGACCCATGTAAGCCAGACCCACAAGGTGGTGGCCCTGGTTCTCCTCTCTCTCTCTCTCTCTCTCTCTCTCTCTCTCTCTCTCTCTCTCTCTGCTTGAAAATGAATAAATAATATATTTTTAAAAATAAATAAATGAAATGAAATTAGTGTGCATATACTTTTGAGTGTATGGAAGTGTATACTATTTCTGAAAAGGCCTTTTTAGAAACTTTTCCTCCAAGAACTTTCCCTCTATTCTCTCCATGGAATTCACATTACCTGGTTATTGGAGCTCTTTATTTAATTCTTATACTTCCTAATTAATGGCATATATTTTGTCTTCTTGGCATTTGTTTACTTCTAATCTTTTATAGAAATTGTTTTAACTATGTTTTAAAATTTTTTTGCTCATATGCAAGGAGAGAGAGAGAGAGAGAGAGAGAGAGAGAGAGAGAGAGAGAGAGAGAGAAGGAGAGAAAGAGAGAATAGGAATGCAGGGCCTCCAGCCACTGCAAATGAACCCCAGATTCATGTGCTACTTTGTGCATCAGGCTTTAGGTGGGTATTGGGGAATCACTAGGCTTTGCAGGCAAGTGCCTTAACTTCTGAGCCATTTCTCTAGCCCTCCACTATGTTTTTAACTACTAAGGATTATTCTAGTTTTTTATTTTGTGTGTGTGTGTGTGTGTGTGTGTGTGTGTGTGCATGTGTATGAATGAGTGAGTGCAGAGGCTGGCACCCTCTGCACACATATGCAGAAGCCAAGGAGAATGTTGGGTATTCTTCTCCATTGCTCTTCCAGTTTATTTCCTTGAGACAGAGCCTCTTGCTGAACTTGGAGATGCCATTATTTTCCATCAGACTAGTTGCCCTGTGAGCCCCCGTGATCCTTCTCTCTCTATCACTCCCCACAGCATGGGGGTTACATGGCAATACACAGCTCTTTACTTAGGTGCTGGGTTTTGATCTCAGGTCCTCATGCTTATGTACCACACACTCTTATTTGCTGAACCATTTCCCTAACCCCAGGATTCTTGCTTCTAAGTACAGCCTATTTTATTTTTGTAAACACAACAATTTCCCAGATATGGTTACATATTAGTTTTAATTTTCAGATGTTCTTATATATTCTGAATTATCATTCTTTTCAACATATTTATTTATTTATTTGTGGAGAGAGGGAGAAAGATAGAAAGATAGAGATAGAATAGGTGCAAAGGACTTCTTGCCACTGCAAATCAACTCCAGACTCATGTGTCACTTTGTGCATCTGGCTTTACATTGGTTCTGAGAAAGTGAATCCAGGCCACCAAGCTTTGCAAGCTAGTGTTTTTAACCACTAACCTGAATTATCATTCTTATTAATTTATTTCCTTGGCTTGGTCACTGACTTTTTTTGTTATAGTCAGCTGAAAAGAAAAATGACATATTGAAATTTAGGAAAAAATGGTCTGACTTTGAGCAGATCTTACTAAGCGAATACTCAAAATATCAGAGAATGGATCAATGCATATTATCCCTCATAGGTGTTTCCTAACCTGAATAACAGTAAACTCTAAGCAAACCAACCAGAATTGAGAGTGTGGAAAAGAGAAGTAAGAAGTGGGGAGGGGATGTCTTAAACATGAAGTTGAACCAAAATTGGGCCAAAATTATAAAATTCTCATGGGCACAATGTTCCCTAATGAGCATGGAGTGGGCATCATCTGGCAAGCAGGGCTGAGAATGGAAGTGGGGAGTGATTAAATTTGTGAAAAACCGAGTAGTCTAGCAGCTCCTGGTCTCAGCCATGGAATCCTTCCTTCACTGAGATGTTGACCAAAGTGACCCATGAGGTCCACAATACATGACAGGATTTTGTCAAAGCTCTTGATTACCAACCCCAGGCCTGAGGCGATCCTGTTGCTGAAGAACCACAGAAAGCCATCTATCAGCACCAAGAGACCCTACGAGGTCCAGAATGGTAACCAGTCCCCAGATGGTAGTTAGTGCAGAGCTGGAAGGCCCTGCATAAGCTGCCAGGGGAAACTGGTCAATGACATCTGGAATAAACAGAGACCACTGACATGAAACACAGTCTGCCACCATGAGTAGGCTGAACACAGTGCCTACTGGGAGAGAACAGCGAACCATGAAAGGAGCACTTGTGCAATGGAGGCGCCAAAGGGAGGCAATCAACAGCTGACAATTTGGCCAAGAAATCCACTCAGTGAAGGGGAGTTCATGACTGGAACTGAGATTTCAGGGTAAATTACATAGGGAACCAATATCTTAGGACACTAAAGAGAAACTCACTTTACAATTGATTTACAAAAAGCTACCAACAATAGAATCTAGCCAACTCAGGAAAGTATATCTCAACTAAGCTATACTGATCTCACTCTCCAATGGAGATTCTGTTTGTATTTTCCAGAAGGCTCCAAGAGAGCTGTGGCTCTTCCAACCCTACCATTGAGCCACAGGCCGATAGCTGTCTTCCTGGCAAGAGATGCGCCACCCCAGACCTACTGTGGAGGATCCACAAGGAACCCCACAGGCAGTGATGGGATGAGCAAGAGACCTATAACCACAGCCAATCGATCAACCCAGGATGAGCCAGCGAAAAGACACCAACGCTTTTAAACACAACCTCAAGCAGAAGCACAGAGGCCCCTAAGGCCTCAACAACAAAGCAGCTTTAATACTCACCCACCATGACTCAGGGAACTGAGCAGAAGAGGGGGCGGAAAGATTGTAAGAGACATGTTTGGGGAGAATATCCAGAGACATTGCCCACCTCAGTAACAACATGCAAAGGGGGGTGGAAAAGGGTTGACTCCTAGGCTATTCACAACCCCCTACCCCATGGACTGATCCAGACTGCCCATGGAGGAGTATATCCAACTTATCGGGGACAAGGAAGAGGGAAATAGGGGAACTGGATACATCAACATATTATTCCCTTATTAAGTGTATCTAATTATCGATAATAAAAAATGTCAAAAAAGGAAAACTAAACATGCCAGGCATTGTACCATTGGACATTTGTCCCAGAGATGTGAAACCCTATGTTTACACAAATCTATAATATGACCATTCATAGCCTGTAAGAACCAAACATTGGAAACAACCAAGATCTCTTTGGTTCCACGGGCTGTGGTGAGGCTGTTCTGGAAAATAAAGCTCAAGAAAAGAAAAAAATGAGAGAGAGAGGGAGAGAGAGAGAGAGAGAGAGAGAGAGAGAGAGAGAGAGAGAGAGAGAGAGAGAGAGAGAGAGAGATATTCCCAAATCTGTATGGAAACCACAGAAATCTGAACAGTGAAAAATCTTGACCAAAAAGAAGAAAGAAAGAGATTGTCCACTAACTTTAAGCTTACACAACAGCCTGATCCTGTCATCAAAACGGACATAGGGCTGGGGATAAAGCCCTTCCCATGCAAACATTCGGACTGGAGGTTGGATCCCCAGCACCCATGTAAATGCCTGGCAGGCAAGGTGACCCACCTGTGATCCTAACACGGAGGAGGCAGAGCGACAGATTGGCTAGCTAGACCAGTGAAATCAATGAGCTCTGGATTAAACTTAGAGATCTTACCTCAGTAAATTAATGAAGTGGAGAGCAAGATAGGAAGATACTTCACATCAACCTCTGGCCTCCACATGCATGTACCCACATATGCACAAGTGCCTGCACACACATGCACCACACACATAAGAACACACGTATATCACACACACAACCTAGATACATAGACCAATGGACAGAGTAGGTAGCCAGACAATAAACCAACACATCAAATCAAACAGGATGATCACTGGGACTCACTGGCCAGCCAGTCTAGCCTAATGGTACACTCCAGGCAATTTACAGAGACCCAGGCTCAAAAACCCAACCAAACCAATCAAAACAACAAAAAGGGCTGAGAGTCTAAACAGGATGTTTAAACCTCACATATTAATTTAATGATAATTAATGATAGTTAATGATAGACAACACTGAAGCTGCTTCATTGAATTTGAGTCTTTAGAATAGCTGTAGGCTTACAACTATCCAGCTACTTTGCAAAAGGTTTTCTTTATCATTCATAAAAAATGCATCAAAAGTCTTCACTAACAATGAAAGATTTCACCCTAAGGCAAAGGGATAATCACCCAGGTTCTTCTTCCCTACCTCAATTCTTGCATTCAAACAAGACAAGCCCAGATGATCACAATCTGTAAAATGATTAAGGCTGCAGCCTGAGCTGTCTTCAGAGACAGCTCCCAGTGAGAGCTAAGCTGTCTTCCGTCCTCCACATATGCTGAAATAAGAGTTGCAGAATTTAGTAGTGCTCATTTTTGTTCTAATCCCCATTGTACAGTCATTGTGGACAGAGAGGGTGCCTGACATCTCTTTTTTTATTTGTAATATTTTGTTTACATATACTTGGAAACTTACAAAATTTTTCAAAAGTAGTACAAGGAACTAGGGATACATGTGTAATCTATTTTCAGATTCATCAATTGCTTCATTTTCCCCCAATTTTCTTCCTTTCTTTATGCATTCCTATTGTCTTGCTTTGAATCATTTATAAGTAAATTGAATACATAATGAGTACACCCCTAAACGATTGTGCATTCTCTGAGAACATGCTACTTCCCTTATCTATTGAATATATAGTTTTCAAAATCCATACATTGCTTTATTTTAACCTACTCAAATACAAAAAAGCATAGCTTTCTTTTATTTTTCATGTCTTTTTTGGCATCCTTTAATTTGGAAGAAATCCTCAATAATAGTTACTCACTTTTATCTTAAATCTTAAGAGTATAGATTAGTTATTTCACAGATCTCTCTCAATTTGCATTAATCTTATATTGTATATTATATTCATTTTAGTTTATGGATTTTGCCAGAATATCCAATGAAGTGATATTTTACCTATATTGAGTAGCCCATGCTTTGTATGAACAATAATAGTTACAATGACACTTTATTTTTCTGTTTTCTTGTCCTAGGCATTAAACCCAGTGCTTCCTGCATGCAAGGCAAGTGCTCTTCCACTGAGCTACATCCCCAGGTAGTGACATTTACTTTGATCGCTTGGAGTGTCCAACAAGTTTCTTTGTGGTAAAAGCAACTATTTTACCTTTCTAACTTTTGATTACTTGTGGAGGTGTTATGGGAATTTTAAGCCGTCTTTGAGAGAGCCAGAGCCCTCCCTTAGTTCTTGATGACAATAATTCAGGAACTAAGGTCCCAGAAACCTCAACAGTCCTACCAAGCTGTCACTTGACACAGTGGCCTCTGGATTCTTGCCTTTTGACTTCAAATAATTGAAATCTACAGACCAGAGAATAAGATTTAGAGAGATTTTATTAGATTATAGATAGAACTAAAGAGAAGGAAGGAAGGCACAGCTCTTGCCTAAGGGGGAAGAAAGCTGTTCCAGAAATGGGGCCCACTCCAAGATCTTTGACAATGTCTCCTATGTGAACCCCCTTGATGGGAGACTGGACTGGTCAGTCACTTGATTCCTGAGTCCAGGTAAATAGGTAGTGTTAGGATTTCTGACAATCGGCCAATCCCTTCACATTCTTTCCTCTCGAAGGTAAGGAGGAGATACTTTTTTATTTATACTATTATACTACTTTTATTTGCCATCTCTGTGATATATGGGGTGAATGAACATCTGTTTGTGTCTCTTCGGGGAAAGCCAATACAAACAATCACTTTCACCAAATTTTATTTACCAGACTTTGTGATCACTTACTGTTTTCTAACCCATTCATTTCTTTCTTCAGCCTTTGTTCTTCCTATGGCTTCTATTCTACCATAAGCAGTACTTGCTCTTTTCCTCATTTTAAAATTTATTCTTAAGTGATATAAAAACATATATATTTGTCATTATACATATCAAATGTACTCAAAGATTATAATTATAAATTATGCATATTTGTATAATATAAACTTTTTAATACATGGATACAATGTATACTGTTAAATCTGGTTAAATACATTTATCTCTTCAAACATTCATTATTTTTTTGAGGGGAACCATTTAAAACATTTAAAATTCTTTCTCTTCTAACTTTTTTTGAGACATTTTGTTCACTGTCATTATCTCTAACATCCTTTTATTCTATCTATATTCTCTCTCTCTCTCTATATATATATATCATTATCACTAACTAATATCCTTTTATTCTATCTATCTATATTCTCTCTATATATACACATATATATGTGTGTGTGCATGCATGTGTGTGTGAATATTTAAGTGTGTGAATATTTAGTCATGGATTCTCTATTACCAGGTCAAAATCCATTACAATTAACATTTATTTTGGTGGTCAAGATATCCCAGATTTGGTCAATGGGAATTTCTTTAAGCCAATTAATGTCTTTAAAAATTTCAGAATAAAAAAAAATTCAGAATTATCTTATACTTTCTTTCCTTTGCGTTGATACCAAAGACTGTTTCTTGGAGACATCCTGGATTCCAATACTCAGAAATGTAACTTTGAAAGCCAAATTTGGGAAACCTGTTTGTCATTGCTACTAGTGTCTTATTATTTTTGTGCCCTTTCAGAGAACAGAGCTAGAAAAATACAGTTCTGTAAGTATAAATAAGGAGCCTTGCTCCAATTAGTGGTACTGCATGTATTTTTTGCTAAAGCCAGACTATACAAATGAGTGTTTCACTATTGGCTGCAAAAATAAACCTATTAATTAGAGCTTAATGTTTGTAAAAGGTTTATTTTTGAGGTAAAAATACATCAAAGTTCAATTATTCAAATCACAAGCTTATAATTCTGAAAGTACAAACACCTATGTGTCTCATTACATACCAAGTTACAGGACATGTCCTTTACCAGAAAATGTCTAAGTGCCTGTCCAGCCAGTGTGCTCTCCAAAATTTAAAGGAAATGGCTTGTCTGATTTATTTTCTTTTGCTTATTAAGAACTTTAGGTAATTGGCATCATGCAATTAGAAATAGACATACTTAAACACATTCTTTTTAAGTATTTTAGTTATTTATTTGACACAGAGAGAGAGACAGAGAGAAAGAGAGAGAGAGAGGAGAGAGAGAGAGAGAGGAGAGAGAGAGAGAGAGAGAGAGAGAGAGAGAGAGAGAGAGAGAGAGAGAGAGAGAGAGAGAGAGAGAGAGAGAACACCAGGGCCCCTAGCCACTGAAAACAAGCTCCAGACACATGTGCCAGCTTGTCCATCTGGCTTTATGTGGGTACTGGGGAATGGAATCCAGTTCCTTAGCTTTTGCAGGCAAGCACCTTAATGACTGAAACATTTCTCCATCCCATACACATATTCTTTTGCTCGTCTTTATTTTTTCTTGGTATGTTTTTGGCATTCTCGTGTTGCAAGTATTGGTAACGCATGCCTATTCATTGTTCAGTAGTTTTCTATTGTGCGAATTATCAGTTTGAAAGGTGTGGTAAGATTATGCTTTTTATTTTTATCCTGGGCTGTCAATCTTCCAAACCCCTTTCATCTTTGAAGAAAAACCCAATTCCTATAATCTTGACAGGTCTAGGAGCTAAGTGCAGAAGCCCCCCGCCCCCAAAGTCATTTTCCTAACCCCTGGAATGATGGTTAGGCTGTACTGGCTCAGCAAACTAAAGGCATCTGCCAGGGATCATGGCCTGAGTTTTAAAAGATAAGGAGATAGTTTCACATTTAGTCTTGGTTCCTGTGCTTAGTAGTGACTATAGTGGAGAGGTGAGGTATATTGGCTAATGACTGCTCTGACCAGTCATTCTTACTTGATGTAGGTTGGTCTGTGTTTGCTTAGCTCCTGAGTCTTTAGGGAGCCTGGTCTCTGGTTTTCCTGACAATTCTGAATAGTTGTAAATCCTTCCAGCAAAACACTTTCTGCTAAACTAGGTAAGAATTTATTTCTTCCTTGAAACCAGTAACCTTAACAGTTACAAAACTGAAGGACAAAGGTCCCAGGAGCAGTTTATAGCCAACAGATAAAAAGCTGTCAGTAACTGAAATGATAATATGTCTCTTAGTCTCATAACTGTGTAGCAGTAGCACCAAGTTCTCAATCAATGTGTGTTGATTCTATTCTTGGTTATAGAGGTATTGATATTTACAGAATACTATAAATGATGTGTCAATAGGAAATGACAAAAAAATCACATAATCATCCTTATATAAAATCATTAATATTCATCAGTCATAGTTGAGGTAGAAAATAATTTAAAATTTATTGTTTTAATAGTATAGGAAATTGAATTGGCTTTGTGGTAAAAATTGCTCAGAGCATGCACGCGTGCGCGCGCGCACACACACACACACACACACACACACACCATAGAGAGTAAGCTGTGTGTGTGTGTGTGTGTGTGTGTGTGCTAAGATTGTGCATAGGTCAGCATAGGTCACAGAACGAAGATATTTCTTCTCTACTTTCCAAATATAACCTGCCTGATTGCTAATAGTAAGAGCTAATATTTGCTTTACTTCTTACGTTTGTAAATAATTTAAGACTATTTTGTTAACATCTATCGATCACCTTTTTCACTTTTGAAAAGGACACTGAATGTTAAAACACAAAGTTACAATGGAAGGATAACCACACAAGAAATATGGGTAAGTGGAGAAGGATACTGAGGAAAGCAACAAGGCATAATGAATTTTAAACACCATGCTTTATTTTATTTTTACTCTAATAATGTAACTAGACTAACCAAAGTGAAAATTTTCAGAAAGTATAGTAGCTTTTATACTTTTAAGCCCAAATTGATTTAGAAAATCATGTATACATATGAATGCCATTTCATAGACAACTAATTCAGACAGAATCAATATCACAGCTGTGCTGGAGGAGGGGCTGGAAACGTATATGTAAGAAGATCCCTGGGGAATTAGATTGTGTAGTCAAGGTGAGAAGCTGCATTACCACAGGTGCATAGGTGTACTTTGGAGCACTGTACTCCTGACAGAAGCTAACTGAGCATTCATGACCCCATGATCGTTACCTATGTCCTCACAGGACCATCAACCCTTTGACATGGAAGACAAAGGAGGCAAGAAAAAAAAAATGACCCAACAAAACAGAGGAATTTTATTCTGAAAGAGGAGGATCCTCGGTGGATGGAGTGGGGGAGGAAGGGGACAAAAGCAAAAAAGGATCAAGGGATGGGAACAGAATCAATTGACTGTATGTTTACATAGTAATTCTCAATAAAATACAGAAAAAATGATAATAACATAACCTGCATGTTAGCCAATGTCCTGAGGGCCTCCCTATCTACTCTAAGTTGTTTTTATCCAAAAGAAGTAATATTGATTGTTTTTTAGAATAAAAACAACTCATCTTCTATTTTAGCTCTTTAAATAATTAGCCAGAAGTAGCTATTTAATAATAGAGTATTACAAAAATATTCTGCCATAACAAATACCCTTCTTAAACACTTAATTACTTAAGAATAACTGCTATGGGTTATTAGCACCATATTTTGAGATCCAAAAAAATTAGATGAAGTATATCTGTGTGTCCCACTTAGCACTCCAGAAATGGTAAAAACTCTCCTTTTGAAAGACACTTAAGATTTACTAATTTATTTGACCTCTGGCAGAAAAATGAACAGTGTATGTAAGGTTCTGTTTCTAGTCAAGTGATGCTTCACCTTCATTGACCAGTCTTGTAATAGTCCTGTAATAGGGTGCTGGGATACCTGACTCCCTCTCATTGCCATAGGTACTGACAATCACATGGGGTGTCCTTGGGAAGCCATATGAGAATAAAAAGAACCATTCTTCTTCAATTTTGGAGGTGGAGTTGTTCCCAAAAAATCTGAGTTCACGTTAGGAAGAAATCCAAGCATCACTTGGAGAGGTGGAAAATTCATTTATTTATACCAGTGGGCTGAAGTAAACTCCATGCTCTCCAATGTCTTCAATCTTAAATTATGATCAGTCCATGTCTTTTATGGTGAGCAGTTTGACAACATCTTAAATTCTTTACATTATTGGTAGGTTAACCTTCTTGGCTATACATCTGGGGACATGGAAGAGAGACATTCTTTACTAGCAAGCAAGCTTACAAAAGTGGGTAGGGATTATAGCTTGGGTAACACATTGTAAGCAAGACATAGCTGTACAGGATGGAAGCCTCAAAATCATGCTATCTTTAGTATGGATTGGCACAGTAGTAAACAGATCAAAGTTAGAAAGTGTTTCCTTTTGTGATGGTTAGGTTTTGTTGTCAACTTGGATCTTTTTAATTATGTTGGGTGGGTCTTGAAGGATGTTTACAGGAAGGCAGCCTCTCAATAGGGGGCAGGATATAAAGAAGCTCAAAGATAGAAGTAAACATCCTTTCCTGTGTGGCAGTGCAGAAAGAAAATTCCAGAGATTCAGGAGGCCATTAAGTCTGGGAAAGGTTTGTAAGACCCCACCCTAAGGCTATATTAAGGATAAGAAATTCTCTCCTTGGCTCTCCTGCCTGTTTGCTATTGTATGTGTGGTGTTGGTGATGGGTTTTTCTTTCTGAAAGAGGGCCAGCCTCTTCTGCTGTTATGGAACTTCCCTTCAATCTATACTTTCAATAAATACATTCCTTCCCCAAACTTTGCCTGGTTTGGAAATTCATCCCAGCACGTGTGGCTGACTACAATACCTTTATTTTCCTCTTGTGAAGGCAGTGGGAAGTTACTAAAATGAGATAGTGGCTAAGAACCTTGAACAGTGGGGATTCCCTGGGGTGAGATAAGAATGTGGAAGGGTTAAATAGGGAGTCCACCCCTGCCCCTCCTTGTGGTTATTGCAGGATTAACTACCACACACACTCCGTTGTAATCATTGTTTGCTTGCTATATTCTGGTGAGCTTCTGTAGCCCTTTCTTGCTTAACCTCTGTGTATAAATTCACTATAAATTCCTTTGCAATCTTGAGTACAGGGATGGCACCATTACAGAGTGATCCAGCTGTCAGCCTTGCCTGCATGAATAAGCTTCCTTTCCTTCACCTGAATTGCTTTTGCTGGTCCCCTGACTCCCAGAAATTCTACTACATTTCTCAAGGCACCAGTGAGAAATTGCCAAAGTACTCCTGTTGATCACAAGGGGTGCCGCTCCTGGGCCATGCAGCCCCCCCTGCAACTCCTGGAACAAAGAAATGCACACCCCAATGGGTGTCCAGGGTCTCCTTCCAGGAGGCCAAAGAGGAAACAAACTCTCACTAGGTGAAGTGAGACAGAGAACCAGAGTGGAAGTCCAGACCAGGTAAGGGCCCTGAGGTAGATAAGAGCAGGCAAGCACTGCACTCACAGGAGGTTACATCTGAATCCCCACCAGGATTCCAAGGGGGTATTGACCTCTGACCAGGCAGGAAAAGGAGACCAAAGTTAAACCTCTAAGGGATTCTGACATGATACTGGCCTCACTTAGATAGAACAGGAATTTAATGGGAACAACTAGAGAACAAATGTTTCACACTCTTGATTGTGCATGAATGTGAGATGAACTCATTGTTCCACGGCTACAGAATCTGAATGAGCCCCAACCTGTGCTTCCACTGAGGTCATTTCACCTAGATGAGCACTCACCTCCCATAATAGGTGACCAAGCATGGTGTTTATATGTGAGGCCCTAAGGTAAGAGTTCTTAGGTCACCTAGAGGCAGCTGGCTGACTGGGCACCTGAGTGAGGGAGACTAGCGCTCTCCACCCCCTCCTATGCACACAAGACGTACATCCTAGGCACATAAAAAATTTCAAAATGGGTTTCTCCCAGACCAAGTGTCAAACCCCAACTGTCTTCCAGACCATGCTGTACAACTTTAGGCTATGCAAGAGATTAAGGCATTACAATGAAACCCTCAAAATTGAGAACTTTCTGTGAAGTTTAATGGTCTTTTTTTTCTGTGGACTGGTCGTCAGAAGGCACACTGGACCTGCCCACCATTAGAAGAGTGAAAAAAAGTCTGTGTTTCCAGAACAACCAGATCAGTTTTCTTATATAGGCTCCTGATATGGCTTGGCCCTTAATCCTCCAGACTGGCGTAGATAACATGTTCTTCAGATACCTAGAGCTTCTGCCATCCTGGCAACCCGAAGTACTACACCTGAGGGAAAACTACTGAGACGCCATATTCTGCAAGGCCATGAAGAAGACTCTGAGCCCCCCTCCCCTATACCTACCACCTTTGAATCCATTGTCAAGATCCAGAAACCCAGCCCTGGCCACTGAACTTGTACAACCAGAAGCCACCAGGGTGAATGAGGCCACATGTCCCAGCCTCTACCTTCCCTTACCCAGAATGCCAACACCTAATAACAAACATGAACCCCATCACCATTGAATGCCCTGCCTCTAACCAGGAAATGGGGACATTCCCCTAACTCAGGCTGCCTTACTACCAGAGGTGGCCCAATACCCTTCTGCCCTCTCAAACAAGCTCCTGGGCTATCCATCCCCTGTGAGGATGGAACCATCCTAGTTGGCCCTCCCAGCTTGATATCACAACCTTTTAATATACTGACTTCCTGAATTGGTGCCAGCATACCTCACCTGACTCAAAGAAGCCCAGGCCATGATAGATCTGCTGAACTCCATTATGCAGACCCACCATCCCACTTGGGATGATTGTCACAAGCTTCTGGGAACCCTTTTTGACTCAGACTAAAGATGATGCATCCTCCAAGGAGCCAGGGCATGGCTTGCCACCCAGGCCCCTCAAGGCTCACTGAAGCTGGAACCGTTTGCCAACACCGCCTTCACGGATGAGCAACCCAACTGAGATCCCAACACCTAAGAAGGGGCACAGGCCCTTGATCAAATGTGGCAAGCAATCCTTGAGAGAGCCTAAGCAGGAGCCTGTGGGGCTACCAAAGTAACTCTGGGTGCATATTGCAAGAAGAAAGTACATTGGAAAAGCAAATGCTCTGAATGGGAAGAAAGAATTAAGGGGCCTGAAAGTGGGCACCAAAGACAATGCATGTTCAAGCCTGTGGTAGTTACTGTTTCCAAACAAATACAGCTGTTTAGGGAGTGATGTTCATGGCGTGGATTTTTCCCTTTTGAAATCCTGTTTTGGTGCCCTTTCCCGCTCATCCCATGTGACTCTGGAGACCTCTTGACTGCCAGAAATTCTGCTTCATTATCTTATTGCCAGTGACAGAAGGAGCAGCTGTAGCAGCATTTTTTTTTGCACCAGCCTTAAAGAATAGGAAAACTAGAAAGAGGCTCAGAGTCAGGTCTCTAACTCAAAAATGTACATTTTATTGTTCATTTTCTTATATCACAGAATGAGGGAAAGAATGAAATGTGTTTATCTGTGAGTGCCATACAGTTCATACATTTGAATGAAATGTAGTAAAATACAATGGAATAAAAGGACAAGAACGCATAAAGTCTATAATAGGAAGAAGAAGTTGTGGCAGGGGAGCTGAGAATTAGAATTTAGATAATACCCAGTAAAATTCCAATGTATCTCAGAATTTAAGGAGTACCTGAATCCTAGTCTATAAAGTTAAAGAATTAAAATTATAGACCACCAGAGGATAAGGTATAGTGAGAGACTTTATTTAAAAGAGAATGGGAAGTTACAGAGATCTCCAGCCACCAGTGTGGAGAGAGCATGTGGGAGAGGGTTTAGCAAAATCTTTGGTGCTTAGCTAAGCAAGAAAAAGAAGAAAAGAGAACAGAGGCCTCCCATCATGAGGGAAAAAGGCTAATGTGGGAAGATCTTGAACCCTCTCCCCACCCCAGCCATTAGACCAGGGAAGGCCTTACTTTTCTAAGGCCTGGAAATTTAGAAGTCCTCCTCCTAGGATGCCATGTGGGAAGAAGAGACAGAATTATCCGTTCAGTGAGTATTCCCTGCCCCAGGTGAGCAGAGAGACAACTGGTTGGTCCATATCCGACCAATCAGTTTTAGTACCTAGGTTTGAGCTCTAGCTAGACACCTCCCACTCAAGGGGGGGAGGAGGGGGTCAGGTTTGGAATCTATGGGACTTGCCTGAAACTCTCACAAAGAAATACCATTACTGAGAGTAAATAAAACTGCTATAAAAAACTAAAATGTTTGAATGTCACCTGTACATCTTATGTTTTATATGTAGAATTTTGTCTAAAGAAAAAACGGAAGCACAGAAGGCTAAGTCATTCACCCAGTAGGCTCACATTCCAGTGCTGAGCTGAGTGCCTAAGAACAGGAGTCCAGCGCAGCCTGCAGGGCAGCTGGGGTGAGTGTCCACTCTCATTCTACTCCCTAGTGGGAACAAGTCAGACTGGTTAGGAATTACTCATCACACTTCCCTTAGCAACTGTTTACTAGCAAAGGTCAGTCTCCACAGATGGTAGTTTCTTGCTTTTTTAAAAAAAATATTAATAATGAATGTGGTGGATTCTATTGAAACTCCTTGGCTTTTCTTATGCTAAATTGCATCCAGTCACTTTACACAAGCACTAATAATTGTCAGCCAGATAGAATTCCCAAGACAAATGAAATCACCAGGCATTGCTGAAAAAAATAGAGTATTTTTACAGTCTTCCTTCCTAATTATCTTCTGTCATAAACCTACTTTATGAGTCCTTGTACTTTAGGAAAGCAAGTCTAATGGAAAATGGGTGAGATGTAAGCTCTTATGCAGTTTTCCACATTTACCAATGCAGAGCAAAAGGTTTAAAATTATTTCTCTTTCAGGCAAGTTCAGAATACCAAGCCTGCAGCCTGTTATATTCAAGGGTGGTACCCAGAGGAGGGGGAGGGGAGACATGAAGCATCCTTAATTCTTGAGGCATGAAGCCTCTTCCCCCCTCCCTTTCTGTGGCTCCCCAAAGTGAGGCTGGAGAAGGCTTCTCAGGGACAGCTCTGCCATGGCCCTGTCCAAGGAACTCTCTCACTTTGATTTCCCTTTAAGGAAGCAGGTGGAAGGCCAGTTGGCACCAGTCAGCTCCTTTCTCTCCAGCTGTCTGTGAAAAGGGCAGTTGCCAGGCAACCAAGTCTCAGGCTCGCTGTGTACCCACACCAGACTAGGAAATTTGGGGATTTTGAAGCTGTCTGTTGTCGAAAACTAACACTGAAATGCCTTTAGGTTTGTGAAACTGTTTGGTTTGTTATTTTGGTGGTTGTTGTTTTCGTGTATTTTAATTCCTTATGGTAAGCCAACATTATCATGTCCAGTTCTCTGTCTTCAGGAAGAGAGACTATATTTATTTAGACATATTTAACATAATTTAGTGCTATAAAGAAAATAATCAGAATTACAGTTTGATTTAAAAACTGCCAGATGACACATTTGGTCTTTGTGGTGGTCTTTGTGACTAAAGGTACGTATATTGTCAATATAGCTGATATAAGTAACATTGGCTTATAAGTGAGTACTCTAAAAAATTAAACATATATATATATATATATATATATATATATATACATATATATATTCCAAATTAACTGAAGTCCATCAATTAAAAATGTAACTAATTTTTTTCAAAATATGTGTCATTCTCCATTTAATAGTAATATTAATAATATCAAAATTTAATATTACATGTCTTTGCAACACATCTAAACTGGCCAGCTTCCTGCTTCCAGCTGTTGTGCATTTTATATCATTTGTCTTTATGTGTAACTAAATCTATGACAAGGGGTCTGATTTCAAAATGTGCACATGTTCATGGATGTACTTTAAGATCATGCTAAATTGCTTGACGCAGGTTTATAATATATTTAACATAATTCATCTCTGGGCTTTTGGCTTTCTGCTTATTCATGCTTACTGCAGCAAATAGACAAGTTTGTATGCTAACTTTTAATCCTACTTCTAACATCGCTTTCACAATGCTTCTTATGACTTAAAAATTAATTATTTTGGGCTTTTGACAAAGCACAGAAATGTTGATATGTTTTGCCTATATATATATATATATATATATATATATATATATATATATATATATATGACTATTAAGATGTATTATACATGCTTCCTGTAAAGTACAGCTTCTTGGGTTTTAATGTTAATTTCTAAATTTTATAACAATGGCAATAATACAGAACAGGATCATCCAGTAAAACAAGAGATAAAATTACAACTATAGCTAGGTATGGTGGTGTATGCCTTTAATCCCAGCACTTGGGAGGCAGAGGTAGGAAGATCAAAGTAAATTCCAGGCCAGCCTGGACTAGAGCAATACCCTGTCTCATAAACAAACAGAAACAACAAATTACAAATATGAAGTGTGTTTTCAGTTAAAAAATTAAAATAAAGGCACATTTTTATATCAGAAAGGACTTTGGAAGTATTAAAGATTATTCTAAATAGAAATTGAGATAGAAAAAAACTAAGAAGGTTAAGTATGTTTTAAAAGGTATAAAAGTAGATGTATAAAGCTTGCAGGACTTAAACTGTAAAAAGTTTTGAGTTGCCTATGGTAAAATGGGTTAACATAAGAAGGTTGGTTGTCTGCATTTTCATTTATCTTAATTGTTAATATAATTCAGACTTAACTCTTTAAAATAAGTTGCCATTTTTTTTTCTAGGTTAAATTTCAGCTATACCTAAGTTTCCTACTATGTTGAGCTTCAACTACTGGGGAAACTGAGTCTACCAAAATCAAGATTCATTTTAACTAGGTTTTGTTTATTTAAGCTTCATCTAAGTGTGATATGAAAGTCAAAAATGCAAGTTTAATATAACTGACCTTCTGGACATTTGGTAAGGAAATGGGACTTAATAGTTCCATCAGTCCACCTCAGTGGGTTGGATAACACTCTGACTTCATCTGTCTGTATCCTTTTTGATTGTCCTTCAATATCTAAAAGTCAACAAGAACAGAGACTCTTTCCCCTGCCCCCCCAATAGCACCTTCTTTGCCTCACTTCAGCCTGAAGAAGCTAAGAATTGAGTCAATATACATCTTCCTAAAAGAACTTCTTGTCTTAACTCTTGAAAGGGAGAATAACAGGCATATAGGGAGACACTAGACTTTAAGTACAACAAAGTATTGACCAAATTCCCTTTCTCCATGGTAACATTAGAAAGGAAAGAGCCACTCTATTCCAACCATAGGTCTGATCCCAAACAGAGATATAAATGTTATAATACATAATAATAAATTAAAAAGGGTATAAAAAGTGGTTAAATTTCAAGTTGTTATATTTAAGTATTAAACAATGAGAAGGTCATTGGATGGGCAACACAGTTTTTTTGTTTTTGTTTTTTGGAAATGGCCATGGGCAGTGTGAAGCAGGCTTGTTGGATTACCTGTATTGAAGCCTGATGGAGTCATGAGGATAAACCATGGGTTGACATGGAGACCCAGTGGGAATGCCAGGACAATGGGATGTCTGCTAAGGAGAACTGCTGGAACCAGATAGAGTATACCTCAAGGTATGAACAGCTGAGCTGGAGGGGTAGAATTAGAACTCCAGAGACTCATTACTGTTTAGAGTTGTCAGACTTGGAGCTACAAAGATTGTTGTTTGCCCTGTCTATTTTAAATCTTGTATTTTTTGGATATGTCTTTTCTAAGCCCAATGCCATTTTTCATGTTATGAATATTTATCCTTGCTATTACTTTTGTGTGTGTGTGTGTGTGTGTGTGTGTGTGTGTGTGTGTGTGTGTGTGTGTTACAGCTCAGTTAAAAGTCCTTGGATTATGGGTATATTTGAACTTAATTGGAATTGATAAAAACTATGGGGCTTTTCAAGTTGAGCTGAATGCATTGCATTTTACATCATTATGGTTATCAGTTTATGGAGGCCAAGTGCAGAATGTGGTGGTTTGATTCAGGTGTCCCAGTTTATAAACTTGTGTTCTGGATACTTGATCCTCAGCTTATGGCAATTTTGGAATTGGAACCTTATTGGAGCTGTGTTATTGGGGGCAGGATTATGGGTGTTGCAGTCAGCTTCCCCCTGCCAGTTTTTGACAAACTCTCCTATTGCTGCTGTCCACCTGATGCTAGCCAGGAGGTGATGTCCAGACATTTCCCCTGTCATTACAGAGCTTCCCCTTGAGCTTGTAAGACCAAATAAACCATTTTTTCCTACAAGCTGCTTCTGAATGGATGTTTGTCACAGCAAGGAGAAACTGTAACTGGATGAGATTGTGATATGGCTTTATAATGCTACATCAACTCAGGTACTATCACATGGTCATGTCAAGTATTTGTTGAAAGACACTAGCATTGCTCATATTGTTTACTTCCCAGAAGTCCTTTCTTCTTATCTTTACTTATGAAACATCTGTCTTTCAATGTCCGATCCAAATACTGTAAGTTCACACGGACCTACTTGTCAGAATGATCACGTAACTTGCCTTTGTTTACACTGCAATCATAATTATTTTGTCACTGTTCCATGCCCTAATTTGTATATATTATTGACAGCAGTGTATTATGTCTGACTTAATTTTATTTCTTATAATCTTAGCATTTCACTTTCATATTTTAGCTATTAAGGGTTAAGTAAACCACAGGATTCATTGCCAATGATTTTGCCACTATTTTCTCAAAATTATCTGTGGTACTTTTGAATAAATGTCCCCCAATAGAATTTATTATAATTGTGTTTATTAAATTGTTAATTGTCTCCAGGCTTCTGGCTGGAGGAAGTGTCACTTTGCCCTGGCCTCCTGGGGTCATGACACCCTTTCTAAATTGGACACAAAATTCTAGAGGTACATATGCAAAACAGCAGCTGGAACCCCAGGTCTGGCAGTTCTGCCTTTTTTTGAATTACAGTGTTACAATGTGCTTGCTTGCTTGCTTCTGGAGGTGCTGTCTCTGTCTCTGCTTGGATCTGTGAAAGGGGGCCAGCCTTTTTTCCTTAACTTCCCCTGGGTCTGTTATTTCAATAAATACTTTCCTCCCCAAAATTGTGCCTGGTTTGGAGATTCATCCCAGCGACATGTGGCTAACTATGACATTATCCTTTCCCATAGAACTAAGTGTACATTCATTGCCGTGCAACTGAGTTTCCCCTGTCTAGCCACAGCCCCTCTGTGTAGCATAACTCTGGGTGACCACTGAGGTCCAACTTTCCTTTCATTGCCTACTCCTATTTCATAATCACTATTTCTTTTGCTTACAGGTGATTTTTGTCTTCAACTATTCAAACCTTATTTCAAGTCTCTTCAAAATTCACAAATTCTCCATGGAGCCCTCCAGAATAATTTCAGTCATGTGTCTTTCTTTAACAATAGGAAAGAAAAATGCATGTACTTGATTTAGCCCTTAATCACACATACAACCTATAAGAGTGATATGGAATTTAAATGTGCTTTATTATAGAGATTATAATATTTAACCCTGAGACTGGATAGCTCTGCCAACTCTCTCTCTAGTGATCTTCCTTTTCCTTGAATTATCTCTTATGTTATCCATATACAGTCCATTCTTAATCATTTGATGTTAAAATATTTAAGTAACCTTGTATAGTTCTGATTCTCCTCTTGCATAAAGTAAATCTTATACATGGAGTATATTGTATTTTAGTTCAATAGTAAAGTATGGTTTATAGCCAAACATTTTCATATGCTTTAGTCTTTATAGCTAAATTAAATATAATGTTTTTGAGAGCAGGGGTGATGCCTAGAATTTTCTTTAGTTTTTTTCTTCATATTAGGTAGCAGGAGTCTTATTACACTGGGTTTTCAACACATGAAAAATATTTACTGCCAGATTGAAACTAGCTGTCAGAATGGTCTAGTTCACTCTAAATTAATTTTATAATATGTGATACTTTATCCCGTTTTTTCCTGGTCTACTGGTTCTAAGTTACTGCCACATTACAGGGTTTCATTGGTCTACTGGCTTCTAATTTACCATCATATTTAATTTACCATCATATATCATACAGTAAACCTCTTAGAAACAAAGGCTACTAAACCTATATCTTTGGAGA
Source organism: Zapus hudsonius (assembly GCA_004024765.1). Classification (NCBI taxonomy): domain Eukaryota; kingdom Metazoa; phylum Chordata; class Mammalia; order Rodentia; family Dipodidae; genus Zapus; species Zapus hudsonius. The sequence continues at coordinate 26,594 of PVHP010018602.1, forward strand.
GGATTTAGGCAGGTACATCCTAGAGCTAGGGACACTGGTTCCAGTGCTATTTGCTCTCTCTACTGCATTAATTCTGGTTCTGCCTGAAGACGGAAATAGAAGCTTTGCAGAAAGCTCTTGAGTATCTTCCCTACAGACTTATATAATTGATGATACGAGTGTGTTTTTAATAGAAATGAGAATACAAGCTAAGAAGTAATTTACTGGGGCTGGAGAGATGGCTCAGCAGTTAAAGCATTTGCCTATCAAAAGCCTAATGCCAAGTTCAATTCCCTAGTACCCAGGTAAACCCAGATGCACAAAGTAGCTTACGCATCTGGAATTTGCTTGCAGCAGCCAGAGGCCCTGGGGTGTCCTGTCTGTCTCCCTTCTCTCTATTTCTCTCTTCTTGGAAATAAGTAATTTTTTTAAAAAGTAATTAATCAAGACTTGCCCATAAACTTGATCCCAGGCCTGTGTAATTTCAAGGCCCTTGTCAACAGAAGGAACAAGACAGTAAATCTCCACCTTCAAAGTTCAGACAAACCATCCAAGGAACTCCTTTTCTTTTTCTAGTCAGGGTCTCACTATGGAGACCAAGCTGACCTGGAACTCATGATCCTCCTATCTGAGCTTCCCAAGTTTTAGGATTACAGGTGTTCTTGATCATACCCAGCTCATCAAAGGAATACCTTAAAATACATATTAGCTGTGGTCTACTCAGAAGATTATAATTCATTGGTTTGGAGTGAGGCCAAAAATTATGTGTTTTAACAACAAAACTATATTAATTTAGAGGAAAATTTGAGAGAAATATAGTTAATGGAATAATAATACTTATAAAAACAACAATTGTAAAAATACATCAAAACCACACTGCTCACCGTAAGCATAGTTCATGAGAGGTGTTCCCTGGACTTCCCTGAGGCCTTCACTGCTGCAGTTAGCAATGCCAACATGAGTAAAGATTGTATAAAAAGGCAGGGTTTAAAATTTTTTAAATGAATAAAATAAGTGAAAAATAGTTTGTTCTTATTTTATTTATGAGTTTTCAACCAAAAAAGTAAGGAGTCAAGGATAACTATTGTAGGGAGTGATATAAATTTGTAAGGAATTGTATTTTTGTTTTTTAAAATGGTCAACACGAGTATAGAGGGGAGACAATAAAGAAAGAGAGGTTGGTACCATATAAAATGAGGAAAGAACAAGAAAGTGTACACAGTGTTGTAGATAAAGATTCAGCAAGCAACGTGGACAAGAATGTTTGCTATAGAGAAAAGGAAAGTTAAAGTCCCTCCTGTGTGATAGGTTGTGTTTTACCTACTGAGAAAACTAATAGGGTCTTTAAGAAAAGTAATGAAAATTTGGATTAGATGCTCTGAGAAAAGAGTTAGAGTTGATTAGAAATATGGGGAAAGATTGCTTTGTGTTAAAAGCCCACCTAAGAGAAAGATGCTATGTTAGAGGCCTCAGTATTTATCACAGTGTAAGCTTTATCCTTGTGTTGAGTGGAAGTGGAGGATCCAGACACCAGGGTGGTATTTATGTTAGTTCAACAGTTTCATAAAACAAGTGAAATGGGCTAATAGCCAAGGAGACTTGAGAGGGTAGGTATAGACTTAGGAAAATGAAGGACTTCAAGATCAGCCCCTCAGGGAAGACAGTGAAACCTGCAGAGATCCACAGACTTGGGAAAAGAGTGACCAAGGAATTGGATTTTAAAAGATGTTTCATAATCAAAATAATGAAACAGCTGAAAAAGTAGTCAGTTGTGGGCTAGAGGAACCTAATATATGTGGCAGAAATCTAAAAAGAATGCAAGATGTTTCCAGCTCCCATACTTTAATTCCACTTTTTTTTTCCTGATAAATTTCAAGCAACCTGATTCTGAACATTGGCCTTGTTTTCCCCACCCCCCTGGTCTTTATGGTTCCCTGGACATTTTATTCCTTTTCTGCATAATCACCAATTATTCTTTGTGTGAAATCAGGACAGAGAAGTATATATTTCTCTAGTTTATAAAAAACATAATTCAGTGTGCAGGCCACCTAGAGAGCCTGTTAAAAATTTAAATTTTCTGGCCTTTACATCAGAACTACAGAATTACTTAATTACTACTTAATTAGACTCTCTATGACAATGCATCCCACAGAATCTCTATTTAAATAGTTTCTAAGAGATTCTCAAAATTATTTTAAGATACAAGGCAGATTTTATTTGATATTTCTACTTTATCAGTCCATGTTCAGATGTGATGAGGCTGTACCAGAGCTGTTGGTCTAGCAGAGGTTGGCATACAAGATAGCAGCCACTTGTTCTCAGAATGGGTACATTTCCTAAATTTCTTTCTTACACACAACTCCCTTTACATAAATATCATGGGTTATTTACTGGATAATGGGCAATTTACCAGTGGCTACACCACTGAAGAATATGACTCCCAGTGCTAATACAAACAGTATTGTAAAAATAAGACAGAAAGATAAATCAAAGTATAGGAGATTACAGATTAAAAAACTTGACAGGAAAACTCCAGCAATAGAGATAATTACAAGTAAAAGGTACTTTGGAAAATGGGCCAGAAGAGAGAATGGAAAGGTAGGTGTGAGTTTCAGTTCAGAAAGGGAGAAAAATGTCTTGATGGTGACTACAGGTACACTACCTGGAACATATGCACACACCTAATACCTATTGACATAGTTACATTTGCTTTCTTTTCTGCTCTGTGATCAATTAATAATCAATGGTCTCTCTTACCACTCAATTCGTCTTCTGTTAGATCTCCCACCTTGAAAAAAGTCCATTTATAAACAAGAAGTCTTATTTTGGTATCCTAGTACCAAAGGATATGCATTGGGTAACATTATTTTTTTTCAGCATTTGGTGACAATTTTAAATGGAGCAAAGGTACAGGGCAGCATCTAAGTGACATGGAAGTCAGGAGTCGAAAATGGAGTTATGAACCATAACATCATATGAAATCATCCCATCCATGATGGAATGTTGATAGCCTCAATCTCACACAGGAAGCCATGGCTTTTAAGAGTTCGTAAGGATAATGTCCATGTCATGTCTGAAGGCAACTTTCCACAGCAGTCCTCCCCATCCCACAGCTCTTATCTTCTCTCAATCTCCCTTTGCAGGGAACTGAGCAGAAGAGGGAGTGGAAAGATTGTGAGAGCCGTGGTGGGAGAGACTATCCAGAGGCATGGCACCCCTCAGTAACAACAGACTTGGGCCAGGAGAACCAGGCTGAGTACTAGGCTATCCATGGTCCCCTGTCACAAGGACTGATCCAGACGACCCACAGAAGAGGATATCCAGTTGATTGGGGATGGGGAGGGGGGGCATTGGGGAATTGGGAATAACAACTCATTGTTTGCCCACTAAATAATGTAACTCATTATGGTCAATAAATAAATATATTTAAAAAAATCTCACTTTGCAGGGGTTTGCAAAGCCTTGGAAGGGAGGGTATAGATGTCTTATTTAAGGCTGAGTGTACAGTAGACACACACATAGTCACAGCACTTTCACCAACTAAGTGTCTCTGCATTAACCCCTGAACAAAGAAAATTCTATGATTAAGGCTGAGAGCTTCACTAACCTATGGGCATATGCATAAATAGTTAAAAGGTAGTTTGACAACTTGTCCACTTAGCATAGCAATAGTAGTAGGTGTCTCTGTCCCCTTCCCCACCAGGACCAAGACCTTCCTAGCCACAGGCTCTTGACCTGGTTTCCAGTATCAGGCATAAATACCCATTGTGGAGAGGGGTTGGTTAATCCCATAACAATTTTGCTGTTACTTCACCAGGGGGCAAATTTCATGGAAGGTCAGTAGTAGAGCTCCCAGAGTCCGTGAATTTATCACAAATTATTTCTATGTGGTAATAAATTATTATAATAAAGAATAGTTAATGCCAATATCTGTCTAGCTTCTGGATGACAGGTAAACTCTACTGGTATAGCATATTCTGTAGTAAAAGAGAGTTGTTATAATTACCTTTTCATTGCTAGAACAAATATCTGTCCAGAAGCAGCTTATGGGAAGAATGGATTTATTTCAAGTTTATAGTTTTCAGGGGAAGCTTCATCACTGTGGAAGAAGCTAGGTCACTTCATCATACATCCATAGAGAGAGACAACAGCCAATACTAGCAAACATGAATGACCCTGAACACACAGGGCTGGATTCCACCCCAAAGTCTGCCCCTGGCACCACACTTCCTAAAGTGGGTTTAAACATAATCACAACACCCGAGTCTATGGGGACATCTACATTCAAACCACCACAAGAGTATATTTACCTCTAATTATGGAATCAAAGATTACTTAGCATTCTGGAATCTTTCTGGTGACCTGATTCATCTTCATATTGAGAGAAATATACCCAAGCACCACAGAGGGGAAGTGACTTTCCCAAGCTTCCTGCATAAGTTCAGGGAGGGCCAGGATCCTGAACAAGGAAAAGTCTATATTTCTGGATCAAAATGCCTGCAGCATTGGAAATAAATATTTTCCTTGTGTATTGTTTTTTGATGAATATTAAGAAGGAATTGGTTGCAGATGCTTTACATTAATGAGATAATTAAAGTAAGAGGCAAGAGTAAGTTTTGGAGACTGAAAATTTTTATCTGTTTTCAAAAGCGTCATTATGCCCTCTAGCATAATGCAAGGTTTCCCAAATTTCCCTGAATCCCCCATCATATTATAAAGTTGTATTTTAATATTTTTACCATTTATAATTATAAATTTATTTATGTTATTAGTTAATTAAGGTATATTTCCTTTTAGATTCCCTGAAGGCAGAGAAAATGTGGCCCTGGTAACTAATACAATGAATGACACATGTTATATACTAAATATATTTGGAGAATTGATGAGCAACCTTTATTTGTCTTTGATTGCATGATGTGACATATGTTCCAGGCTGAAAATTTTCTTTTTGGTAGCAAATTGTCAACATGATATGTCTGTTTTCATGGAGCCTGAAAAAATGAATTATTTACTTACAACATATTTTTATTATCAGATGACATAATGAATGTAACATTAAATATAACATTAATGATCAGTAAAATATTAAGACAAAATTATCGCATTAAAATTTTCTTTAAGCAGAGTGCACAGTGAGTCATGAAATGAAGATTTACTAAAGTGGAATGATTAGAATTAGTAACAGAAACTCAAAGATGATCTGAATAAATCATGCTCAAGAAACAGTGAGACAGAAAGGCATCAGTGCCTTTTTTAAATTTACTATCTTGATATTAAGAAATGCCTGCGAGACTAGGGTGGCCTTATGCCCTATCTTTTAATATAATATTATCAAGGCATGTACAATAAAGAGAGGAAACAAGGTCCCAGATTATTTTGCAAATTTTTGTCACTCCAGGGTTAAAAAAATAAGAGACAAAAATTCCTTCATGTGACTCAGTAACTGCCCTTATGGAAGTGGGGGTCATTAACAGCACTCACTCCCCCTTCTCTGCTGCTTGACCTATATTCCCCAAGATTTCTGTGGAGGGTTTGAGAATGGCACGAGGCCCCCTAGTGTCCCAAAATTGAAATCATCAGATTATTTAATCATTAAATTAAAAATGTATCCACATACTTGTGATTATAAAACAGCCTTGTTTTAATTTCTGGTGTTTCTAAGGAGATCACTAAGAAATATTTTATCCTTTTCTCCAAAACAATGTGATATAATCTGGGAAATAAAAGAGCAAATGTATGTGCCGACATATCTGCTCTATCACTGCCAGAGGCCCAGAAGCTGGTTGTGAGGTTGGATCCATTGACTAAACAGATCTGCTAGCTACTCTCAGAATAAGGAAGATTCAGCCCACCTGAGGCAAACTCTGACACAATAATCCTCTGGTCAGACCCGAGAACAACTAGTTATGCAGCTCCCAGCAGACAGCAAAGGAAGGCTGAGGGTCTCTTCAGGAGTTTGTCATCAAGAAAAAAAAAAAAAGAGACTTCCGGGGAAGATGGCTGAGACTTCCGGGGAAGATGGCTGACTAGCAGACACACCGCACACTTCTCGGGGAATAAGGGACAGGGGTTACAGCAGGGATCCAGATCGTGGACACAAACTGCGACCACCCGCTGAATCCAGGCACTTTCGAGCACAGGATCCATACGACTGGAAGCCACCAACGTTGAGCTCGCAGGAGGCAGAGAGTCCTCCAGGTGGGCAGGGTCTGCCTGCTGGCGCCTGAGGCTTTCCTTCGGTGGTTTACCTTCGTCGGCTTTCCTTCGGCGGCTTTCCTTGTGTTTCGGTCCCCACCCTCCCACCCTCTGTCTATCCCGCCCGTCCCGGGCATTAGCGTGTCTTTCTTTTTCTACATTTTGTTGTTT
>PVHP010018603.1:0-32937 GCA_004024765.1 Zapus hudsonius
TGGTTCAGGGGATATCAGTCCATCACAGTGGGAAGGATGGAGGTTGGAGTGCCATGACTGGGATAGCATGGCTTGCTTACATCTTGGTGGCCAGGAAGCAGGGACTTCAGGCTGGAACCAGAAGTGGGTATCACCTTCAAGGTCTGACCCCAGTTATCCAAAGGTTCCACAACCTCCTGAAGAGCGCCACCTGCTGGGGAGCAACGTGCAAACACTTGGGGAGAATTCACATTCAAGCCATAGCAATGACCACTTGGCTTCTTGGCACCACATAGTATGCTTTGGGGAAGAACTGTAGGAGAGGTTTCTGTGTCACAGGGCCTCCCGAACCCTACTTGTGTTCCATTTGGTTGCTATGGTGATGGCTTCTTCCTGTCTTCATTCTGTGATATCTTGTTTTAAAAAAATATTTTTATTTATTTGAAAGAGAAAGAGGCAGAGAGAAAGAATGGACATACCAGGGCTTCAGGCCACTGTAAACAAACTCCAGATGCATATGCCACCTTGTGCATTTGGCTTTATGTGGGAACTGGGGAATCAAACTTGGGTCCTTCTGCTTTGCAAGCAAACACCTTAACCGCTAAGCCATCTCTCCAGCCCTGATATGTTTTTAAAGCAAGTGCCTTTAGCGGCTGACTCATCTCTCCAGCCACTATGACATAACTCTTGTTTCTCATTTGTAACCTCCACACCCTGCAGGTCCTTTTGGGTATCTCCAATAGCAGGCTTTCTGGATGTTTGGTAATCTCTTTGCAGAATCTGTGATGAAGGAGACTTAGATGAGTTTATTAATTAACTTTCTTGTTGCTGGACAAAATAACTGACAAAACTCAGCTTAAGGACTAAAGGGTTTATTTCATCTTACATTTGGAGTCCATCTTGACAGGCAAGGCATGCAGCATCTGGTCACACTGCGTCTGGAATCCAGAGGCAGACCGTAATGAGTGACTCCTGGTGTTCAGTGCAGGACCCTGGCCCATGGGATGGTGCTGCCCACAGCCAAGCATCACTGGCCAGGGACTAACCTGGATTCTTGTTCCTGGAACCGAGCTCCTGTCTGCTTCCCTGTGATCTAGCTTGATTGACTTTAGTGAGACCAGTTATGAATAGCTCACCTTCTGTGTGCAAATACTGCAAAACCATTGTGGTTTGTGGGCATGTGCTTTGTCCTTCAAGGAAAGACTTGCCAGCCTTTGCTTACTGAGGGTGTTCTTATTCTGATGTCTGCTTCTTCCACATCTAGTTCCCTTTCTTTATTAGATCATACTTTTCCTGAGCTGATCAAATTTCCAAGCAAGTAATCTGCGAATCAGTAATCCTGATCAGTGGCAGGTAAGGAGCCTTCTTTTTCTCCATGGTCCCACTGTGACCCCCCGAGGAAGCCCCAATGGAGTATAAACTTAGAAAGTGCTCTGTATCCAGAATTTTTTGCCAGCAGATGTAGACGTGTGGGGACCAGGCACTGCCCCCCAAGCTGTATGCCAGAAACATTAAAGTTCCCTATTTCCAGTTGTCAAATTCTGTCAGAGCTCTTCGTACCTACTGAAGAGGGAAACCTGTTCCGCACCTATGGCCCTTGCTATCCAGGTTAACCTAAACCAGGCTGTCCTGGCAGACTCCATTTTTCCTGGCATCAGGCTGTCCCTATAGCTTCCACGCAGTAGCTCTGGCTCCAAAGATCTCATATGCTCCTGTCCCATGGATGGATGAACAATGGAACTTTCTGGGATAATAAATTCCAGAACCCTGGACTTCCATCCCTGGGGTGCATGGATGCTGGTCCATTCTGTTAATCAGCACATCCCAGCGAATCCATTCTTCATGCTCCAGATCTCCCACAGTCAGGAGAAAGTTCTTTCAAAACACTAAAAACTTTGGGGCTTTTGTGGGTGACCTTCTCCTCCCGTTTCTCCTCAGTGAAGTAGTCAACGGGCAGTTTCTCTCCTTCACTTGCTCATGGCCCATTAGTGGCAAGAGTTGCTCCATTATCTGAGCCCTAATGGGCCCACTGACTGGAAGGAGAAGGACCTGTGGGGGCGATTTAATTTGAAATTCAATGGCCCAGTTATTCTAGTGGGCTTTCATCTGAACCCCAGGGCTGCAGAAGCAGGTGTACCATAGCAAGCAGAGGTACCTGTGCTGATGTTGGGGAGGACCAAAGGCAGGGATCAAGGAGGGTTGGGAAGAGAGCAGGTAGGAAAGAGAAGCCCAGTTCCAAAGCAAAGCTGCCTGTTGTGTTTGCTTGACTAATTCTCCTTCCGATGACCCGGTCCATGGTTCCTTCATGCTTTGGGGGCTTAATCGCATTCCCCAGCTTTTAGACTTAATTCAAAATGTTCTGGATAAAACCTTGTTTTGTCTGTGGGTAGTGCAGTGGCTTACTTGTACAAGGTAAGAGGTGCTTCAGGCCATTACTGCAGATACCAAACAGCCAAGGGGCATAGTGACCACCTTAGGACAGATCTTATATCAGGCCTGAATTGTATGTGTCTTGCCCAATGCATTGTTTCTGCATTTATTTTCCCATCTGTATATTAACTCATCCACTCAACCTATATTCATGATCTCAGGCCCAGATCTACCTCCTACGTGCACACCTTAAATAGACTTCCACTGCAGAGTCTAACTGGGCTTATGAAACAGAAGAGCCCTCCCTTCTCTTTCCTAAGGACAAAGTTCCCTCTTGAGTCCAATTCTCTTGCTCCTTTTCCAGCATGCATCTTAGTGTGATCAAATATTTCAATGTAACAAGTCCATTCTGTGTGATGGTTTACTGTCAACTCACCCAGCTGTTTGAGAGCCACCCATCCCGTGGGCTGGGGATCCAGACACAATAAAAGGGGGGAAAGGAGAAAGCTGATGTATAGCTTACATTCTCTCTCTCTCTCTCTCTCTCTCTCTCTCTCTCTCTCTCTCTCTCTCTCTCTCTCTCTACCTCTATGTTTCCTGGTCCATGTTCAAACACGAAGTGAGCTGCTCTGCAGTCTTCCTTGCCTTAATGAATGGAGCCCTCTGAAACCATGAGTGAAAACAAATATTTCCTCCTTTCAGCTGTTCATGTCAGGTATTTTATTACAGCCATGTAAAAAAAATCACTCTGGAATCCCTTTACCCCCAACTTCATCTACCTCCCCAGTTCCTTACTGCCATGATCCCTTGTGACTGTCCAGGTGGTGGGATTTAGAATCACCCAGGAGACAAATCTCTGAATGTCTGTGAGGGTCTTTCTGGGGAGCGGTGGCCCATGGATTCCTTGGGGGGTCATTGTACACTAACCCCCCGGTTCTGAAGAGGGAAGACCCAGCTGCATGCTATGGCCTTGGGGTTCAGACTGAATACAAGGAGGCCGAGAGCCTAGCATCTTGTCGCCCTCCTGATGAGGACACAATGCGACCTCTGCCTTCTGCATCAGGATGGACTGTGAGCCAAAGCAAACCTTTCTTCCCTTAAGTAGAATTTGGCAGCTATTTTGTTCACAGCAATGAGTAAAGCAACTACATCACCTGCCAAATATATGCCCACACCTTCTCTTTCCTCGGGAACACTTGACTTTGAGCCCCATGCAGCCCTGAATCTGCTTTCAGACAGGCCTCCAGTGGCTTCTGCAAGGGCCCATCTGGTGGGCTCTCGAGGGCCCAAGACCCTGCTGGGTGTTGACCCTCCTTCTGGGGACGCTGCTCCTGGGCTCCTGAGATGCCGCCTTCCATTTACCTTTTCATTGCTCCTTCCAGCTCATTCTCTTCTCTCGGTCCTGAGGTGTCCATCTCCCCTGGGCTCTGCTCCATGCCCCCTCTCTCCTCCCATGGTTCTGTTTACCTCCATTTCTCAGTAACTCCCAGACTGCATCCTCCCCCAGTTCTCTCCTGTGCCCAGCACAAAGGTGTGCCCAACATTACATTTCTTCTTGCATTTTTATAGTTTATTTGCCCATTTGTTCTTCAGCTAAGAGATTTTCTCTTTTTAAGCATATTTATTGTCAATAATTAGATACCTTGTATAAGCAAATCTTGTGATGGTGCCCCCATTTCCCTCCTCTCTGTCCTCTACCCCCTGGGGGTCCCTCGGTGGGCATACTGGATCAGTCCATGGGGTAGGGGGTTATGAATAGCAGAAGTAGCCAGGTCCCTTTCCCCCTTTGTGTCCAACATGACATTTCTGTTGCCACCTTCCACAATCAGTATCTCCTGTCCCGTTTCCTGCAGGAATTACATTCCGAATTATTCTTGAACTTCGCTCTCCTTTCGTTTCGCATCCACTCATAACCCAAGGCAAGATTCCAATTCTGAATGTCTTTCCTGTGCACCCTGCGCCCATCCCCCTGCCCAGTTCCCACAAGTCACCAGGAGTGACTCCACCTTGTAACCCGAGTGTTCTTTTCGAATGCACGGATGGTCACCTCACTCTCCTGCTTGAAGCCCTTCCAGAGTGTCAGGATTGTCTTTAAGATCAACTATCTTCACCTGGTTTACTAGTCCTGTCACACACACACACCCCCACACACCCGTGTTCTTCTCCAGCTACTTTTTTTTTTCTTTCCTTCTAACCAGGAGCTTGATCTTCTGGTTAACATCTATGAGACATTTTTGGACTGAATTGTATCTCTCTCCTGACCTCCAGTACCTTAGCTGTGACTGCATTTGGAGATAAGCCCTCAAAGAAGTGAATAAGTTAAAATGAGTCATTAGCGTGGGACTTAATCCCTGACTGGTGTCCTTATAAGATTAGAACATAGATCCGGGGGCTTGAGAGATTGCTCCGTGGTTATGGCACTTGCCTGCAAAGCCTAACGACCTGGGTTCAAATCCCCAGCACCCACAGTGGTGCATGCATCTGGAGTTTATTTGCAGTTGCTGGAGGCCCTGGCATGTCCATTCTCTTGTTGGCTCTCTTTCACTCTGTTATGAATTTAAAAAAACAAAAATTTTCTAAAGAACATAGATACAGAAAAGGAGCATGTGAGAAGATTCGAAGAAGACAACCTTCCTCAAGCCCAAGAGAGAGTCCTCAGAAAAAAGAGTAGTGTGAGGAAATACATTTCTATTGTTTAGGCTATCCTGCATGAGGTGTGAGGAAGGTTCCTTCAGCTGTCTCTATCCTTTGTGCTAGGGGCTGCTTAGGAGGAACTCAGAAAGGAGATTTTAAGAAATTTTTGATAATACTATTAATGTGGATGTGATCATCAGAACAAATTGATTTAAATTTTTTTTGTTTTTCTTTTTTAAAAAATATTTTATTTATTCATTTTCAAGCAGAGAGCTACAGAGAGAGAGAGAGTTAGAGAGAGAGAGAGAGAGAGAGAGAGAGAGAGAGAGAGAGAGAGAGAGAGAACACCATGGCCACCACCTTGTGGGTCTGGCTTATGTGGGTCCTGTTGGAATTGAACCCGGGGCCTTAGGCACTGGAGGTAAGTGCCTTAAATGCTGAGCCATCTCTCCAGCCCAGAACAAATTGATTGATTTAAATCTAGATTATGCGATTCTGCATATGAAAAGCATGCAACATTTGTTTTTCTTTCCCTCATGGCCATCTCTTGTTTCTTACCTCCCACGGCCTCCTTCACGTTCATGTCCTAATGACAGAAAATACGCACACTTAAAAAAAACTAGATTGAGTTGATTTCTCCTATGCGAGACCAGCTTCGTCTCACAACCCTCCCCTTTTCTCCTCACCCCTTCCCCTTCTCTCTCCCACCCACTGATCTCTTCCCTCCTTGCTTTGCATCCCTTTCCAGTCGGGGCTCCTCATGACGCCCATCTCCCCCACAGGCACCTCCCTCTCCTGGTTGTCCCCAGCTGCCCACCAGCTGTGCTTCCTCGAGCTAATCAATGTATCTTTCTTGTGTCCCCAAATTTAACATCATCATCCTAGCAACGGACACAGGTACTTGTTTTTATATTTATACACAAGACAGTGTCACTTACATTTTATACTCATGGCTTTTCCTCAACAGACACTGAAAGAGATATTCAGACCCAGGAATAATCTATTGTCCTCACCCAGCAGAGGTAATGCAGTGTGTGTGTGTGTGTGTGTGTGTGTGTGTGTGTGTGTGTGTGTGTTCATATTACATACACTCAAATCACAGTGGTGCAGTTTTAATGAAGGAAGGAGCAAATAAAAACCCTTTAAAATATTTTGCTTGATCAAAATTTCTGAGCTCTGTGCTTCCGATTTGTTAATCCTTCTAGAAGAAAAGCGCTACAGTTTGTGACTAAAGCGTGCTGAGTTTAGCCTCTCTTTATTGAAAATGTTTTTTTTAAGGAGTTTAATTTGAACAGCAGCATCGGCCAGTCTCACTTTAATTACAGTCTTCCATCTCCTTGCTGTTTGCATCCAGCCCATGCCGAGCGGGTGGGGACGGGCAGGGAAGCGTCTTCCTGGGAGGAGGATTTCAATTGCTTCCATAGATATGTACGTATTTTAGATTTTTTCTTTTTTATTGAGCCTACATTTACACACAGGGCGAACAGTTGGATTTCCAGAACGAGACTCAATGAAAGATCCATGACAAACTTCCTGCGGTCCTGACTGCTGATCCCCTGCCCTCCCCGCGTCCCCACACGAATGCAGAGACCGGGAATACAAGCCAGCGTGGGCTTCAGCTCATCACAGTGCTATGTGCCTCTAGATTCTACCAACTGTTCCAAGGGTGTCTCAAGGGACATCTAGGATCTATCCAATGATACTCATTGTTCCAATTCCTCTGGCTCCAACCCTGTGGGAATAGCCTCCATTTTTATCCTGTGCCAACTTGGGAGCAGAATTCAAAAGGCTCCCTTCACAGGAGAACGCTGGTGAACAGAGAACCCACCGGTCTTGTGGGGAGACAGACATATGGAGTTATATTACAGCAAGCTACTTAAAATCCACTTGAGATGGTTTGTTTCTCTTCCCTTCTTCCTCAGAGCATTCCTACATCTCCCTGCTCTTTCCCCTTTTGGGTGTTTCCCCCCAAATCTCACAAATCCCATCCAGACCATACAGACTACAGGAAAACAAAGGGCTATTGAGGTAACTACACCCATTTTTTGTAAAAGACAGTTTTATGATCATCTATGACACATAAATGATGAATAAAAATAATTGCTCTGCCGGCTGTGGTGGTTTCCAGTACTTTGGAGGCTGAGGCAAGAGGGTTCTGAGTTTGAGACGAACCTGGGATACATAGTCAGATCCTGTCTCATAAAATACAGCAAAACAGAAAGAAAACGACGACAAGAACAAGGGCTGGTGATGTGGCTTGGTGGGAGAGCACTCTCTCTCTCTCTCTCTCTCTCTCTCTCTCTCTCTCTCTCTCACACACACACACACACACACACACACACACACACACACATTCATTTCTTGCAAAGAGGTTTTTCTGCCTAACAGAAGTAACTGAATAACAATTTCTTCTTCATTATTGAGTTTTTAATTGGTGCTTGTAAATGTCATGTCATATTTAATATCCCTTCCCTTTGGGTTTCCATAGTATATTGTCGATTAATTAGTTTAGGAAATTCTCCCCACACCCCTCCGGGTTCCAAGCTCTGGTGGGGAGGGCTGGTTTCATGTAAGGAATAGGAGGCTTCTAGCACATATATCTGTCTAGTCTCTAATCCTTCTGACTCAAGCAGAGCTTCGAAGTCTGTCCAGTGCTTGCCAGGAAAAGCCCATGTCTCTTAGCCTGATGCAAGAGAACTTTCAGCCCGGCATCAACTCTACTTTCAAGCTTCACGTCCTGTCGTTTCTCTGCTCATTAGCCTAGTCAGGCTTTCATTCACTCAAATAAGTATTGCCACATAACACCATTAATGGAGGGATTTTTAAAAATATATATATTATCCATAATTAGATAAACTGAATGAGCAAATAATGAGTTGGTATCCCCATTTCCCTCTTCCCTGTCCCCAATCAGCTGGGTATCCTTCTCCGTGGATAGTGTGGATCAGTCCATGGGGTAAGGGGTTATGGGTAGCCTAGGAGTCAGCCCCATTCCACCCCCCACTTTTGTATGTTATTACTGAGGGGGGCCATGTCTCTGGGAGTTCTCCCCCACCATGGCTCTTACAGTCTTTCCACCCCCTCTTCTGCTCAGTTCCCTGAGTTATGGTGGGTGAGTATTAAGGCTGCTTTATTGTTGAGGTCTTAGGGGGTCTCTCTACTTCTGCTTTAGGTTGTGTTGAAAATCATTGGTGTCTGTCTCACTGGCTTATCCTGTGTTGACTGATTGGCTGTGGTTATGGGTCTCTTGTTTATCTCACCATTCTCTGCGGGGTTCCATATGGATCCTCTACGGTAGGTCTGGGGTGGCTCATCTCTTGCCAGGATGTCAGCTATTGGCCTGCTGCTCACTGGTAGGGTTGGAAGAGCCACAGCGGTCTCATTGCCTTCTGAAAAATACAAACAGACTCTCCATTGGAGAGTGAGATCAGTATAGGTTAACTGAGATACACATTTCTGAATTGCTAGATTCTATTGTGAGTACCCTCTTTGTAAATCACTTGTAAAGTGAATTTCTCTTTGGGGGCCCAAGATTTTGGTTCCCAAAGGATTTCCCCTGAGTCCCAATTCCAGTTAAGGGCTCCCCATCACTGAATGGATTACTTGGCCAAATTAAAAGCTGTTGATTGCCTTCCCCAGGCTTTGGCTCCTCCATTGCACAAGTGTTCATGTCTTGGTTCGTTGTTCTTTCCCAGTAGGAAGTGTGGTCAGCCTACTCATGGCAGCAGACTGCGTTTCATGTCAGTGATCTCTGTTTACTCCAGCTGTCATTGACCAGCTCCCCGTGGCATCTTATGCAGTGCCTTCTAGGACTGCACTAACTACCATCTGGGGGCTAGTTACCATTCTGGACCTCGCAGGGTCTTTCGGTGCTGATAGATGGTTTTCTGTGGTTTCTTCAGCAACAGCATCCTACCTCAGGCCTGGGTTGGGCATTCAAGAGCTTTGACAGGATCCTGTCTTGTTTTGGAACCTCATAGGTCACTTTGGTCAGCAGCTCAGTGAGGGAAGGAGCCGGTGACTGGGCCATAAGTTGCAGTACTGATCAATTTTCATGGGCTTAGACTCTCTCCTCTTCTATTCATGGCCCCTCTTGCCAGTGATCTTTAATATGGGTCTTTAAATTGTTGGCTTCTATAGTGCTCTGTGGTCTTGTAATGTAATATCTGTAAACATTTCCCTTCCTTACATTAAATCCATGGATGTTCACATTACACCCATGAATATCCACATTTACATTTATGAGGGTTTCCTGTTTCAGTTGCTAATAACACACTATCACAGACTGGGAAAGTTGAAAAAAAAGGTTTATTTTGGTTCACCGTTCTAGCCTAAGGTGAAAGGGATACATTGAGTGACAGCTTTCTTGCTGAGTTTGGGGCCTTAAGAACATTACATGGGGAAAAGTGGGGAAAGTGTGTGTGTGTGTGTGTGTGTGTGTGTGTGTGTGTGTCCTTTCTCTTTTATTTAAAGCCACCACCAGGAGGTCTCCATCACAGGGTGCCACCTCAATAATGTTCCCCAATCCTGATGACCTCCCCAAAGCCTCACCTCTAATTGCTAAGTTTGTATCCTCTCCGTGCCTCCCAAGGGGATTACATTTCAGCATGAGCTATGGAGGGGACAAAGCGCATTTAAACAAGACCAGAGAGCAAAGCTTTGAGACCATTGGACTCTGATCTCCCACACTTTCTTTCCCATTTGAAGTCGCTGGCTCTACTTCTTGGGCTTTCTGGAGCTTTGAAGGAGCAAAGTGGTAATAATGCCTGATGAGATTCTGCCGTATTGCCAGATGTGATGGGCTGACACCTGGAAGTATTGGGGATTTGGCCCAATGCCTGGGGCCACTTTGCTGGACTGGATGGTGGGATAGAGCTTCCTTCACACATGTGCATCCTTAAGTACCTTCCCAAGAATGGCTGGCCTTTCCCAACATGTTTAGAGGTTCCTGCCCTCACCATACATTATATACCTAACTTGGGCCCTGTGATGGGACTTGGGCTGCATCTTGCTTGGGAAGGTCTAAAAAGAGCCATCAACTTGATACCTGGCTTCTGCCATGACTACCCCATCTTAGATTTGTATCTCTCTTAACCCCGGGTCCCACCAGGCAGAGGGATTGGTTCTGGGAGCCATTGTGAGGAGGCTTTGAGTCCAGTTGCTCAGAGCTGTGCCACCCACATGCTGAATACCAAAGAATCTTTCACAGATTATTGCAGCCTGCCTTTAGTACCGTCCTATCCAAATAGAAGTAACCAAAAATGGGAGAACAGAGCCATGGGCCGAGCCCTGAGCAGTCTGTGCAGAGGACCAGCTGGGGCTTCTTCATTCCCACTCTGAGCAGCCCTGAGCCCTGAGCCTGCTTTGGCCTTCTCTGAATTTAAAGTTTCGCTCCCCTGGGGCGAATCATGGTAATCTAGAAGGCCCTCGGGCTCTTTAGGAAGCCTGAGGTTGTTTGTTCAGCTGTCAGTTTTTCCAAACTCTGTCTGGGTCAAGCCTCGAGTCTTGCCTCTTTTGCTTCTGCCTGACCACTCTTTCTCATCTCCCACTCATGGGTCTTTTCACCCTCCCCCTTTTTTCTTTTTGCCAGGCAGTAAGAAATTTAGCTTATATTTCCCTCAAAAGTCTTTAACAGACCTGCTCTTTCTCTTTGGAAGCCATTTGGGCTGAATGGTTGTACACCCCCTGCATTCATAAGATGAAGGCGTAGACACCAATGTGATGGTCTTCGGAAGTGGTGATTGAGTTATGGGTGGGCCCTCATGGGTGAAATTAGTACCCTATAAGGAGAAACACACAGAAAAGATGACCTTTCTGTCCACTGCAAGAAGATAGAGCCAGAAGGCAGCATCTACCTGCACTCCAGGAAAGGCCTCTCCCCAAGAATCCAATCAGCACCTCCATCATGAACTTCCTATAATCTAGAAACATAAGATAATCTTATGGCTTGAATATGAAATGTCCCTGATAGGCTCATGTGCTTGAACATATGGTCTCCAGCTGGTGGTTTTGGGAGGTGTGGAACTTTCAGAACGTGGACCACTGCTGGAGAAGAAGGTTTCTGGGGAGTTGGCCTTATGGGTTCTAGGCCAGAGTCACTTTTCACTGAATTCTGCTTCATGGTCTACACAGCTGGACCAGGAGCTCCAGCCTCCATCCTTTCCCTGCCATAACAGACTGTGCCAAAATAAATCCTTTCTTCCTTAAGTTGCTGCATTTGGGTATTTTATCATAACAACGAGAACAGTAACTAATACAGACAGTGTTGGGTAAGCTACCTGGTTTATGGCATTGTTAGATCAACCCTTGGTTAGCCAACTATCCATCGTTATGACCAAAATACTTGAGAGGAGAACTTAATGAAGCGATTATTTATTTGGCTCACAGTTTTAGAGGTGTCTGTCCAAAGTGCTTGGCTTTGTTGCTTTGGGGCAGGTGTTAAGGCTGAGCATCATAGAGATGGGAGTATGCAGCAGAAGCTGTTCATTTCACCTTGCGGCAAACAAGAGAGAGAGAAAGAGGAAGAGAGAGAGAGAATGAGTGGAGCTAGGCACAAGATGCAGCCAACAAGGACACACCTCCATTGGTTTACTTCCTGCAGGTGGGGATTAAGCCTTCAATATTGAGTCTGTTTTGTGGAGATCACATGGGTTGGCTGGAGTTGGGGGCAAGGGCTTATTCTATACCTGTGACTGCTGACCAACTTGTCCACTGTGCCCCGGAAGTGATCTAAACCATGAGCAAGGGAGACTGTTGTAGTCTGTTCCATGTTGCTGGGAAAAACTTCCAGTTTATGGGAGGAAGGGATTTATTTTAGGATTATAGATTCAGGGAAAGGTCCAACACCAACAGACCACATGAACCCTTTCAGAGCTCAAATTGCTCTCTACACCTTTGGGCTGGAATTTAGATCTGCCCTGTGACACCCCTCTCTATCAAGAATCTGCCTGCTAGGGGCTGAAGTTGCAAAATCGGTTTTAATAAGACATCTGAGTCTATAGGGTCATTCATTCAAACTACCACAGAAACTGAAGATGCTTAGGGAGACTTTGAGGTCACTTGGGGAAGGGGGTGGTGAAGAAAAGCAGAAGAAAATCAGGCAATTAACATTCCGTCCTCAACCCTGGCCCATCTAAGGGCTTAGATAAACCTTTGGGATAACCTGAGGGAAATTCTGTAGGTGAAGATGCTTCTCATCTTTTGTAGTTACTTCTTTCCCTCCCACACAACGGTTCTGTTCGAACTCCTTCCTTAGGTTAGTCTGTTTTGTAATACTATACCAGAACTCGCCCCTCGGTGATTTGTAAAAACTCTCCTGAATGTGGGTGGCACTCTCTTGTAGGCTAGGGTCCTGGACTGAATAAAACAGAGAAGATGAAGTGAGCATTCATGTCTCTTTGCATCCTGACTGCAGTATCCAGCTGCCCACACTCCATGCTTTTCCGGCCAGGTTAAATTTTAAACCATGAACTTAAATAAACCTTCCCTTCCCGATGCTGCGTTTTGACAGGTATTTGGCCAGAGTGATGGGAAAAGCTACTAATATATTCCTCTGCACTCTGCCACCGTTTGACCTCAGGTCACTTGCAGAGACTGACAGACCCCTGTCCAGTCCATTTCTACTCACAATCAAGTGGCAAGAGTTGGCGTCGGTGCACTGCCACACTTAAAATTTGAGATGAGAGTCAAGTGTAGTGGCGCATAGCTATAAGCCTAGCAGTCAGGGGGCTGAGGCAGGAGGATCATGAGTTTCAAGCCAGCCTAGGCTACATAGAGACTATCACAAGCACTGAAAACAAGCAAGCAAACAAACAAAAGATTGGAGAGAACTGAGAGATGGTCTTCCCTGAGGCCTCCTATTTCACATGCTGTGCAACTTGAGACTTAGTGAAATCAAGTGACTTGTGTTAAAGATTCCAACCCAAATCAATTGGACAGGCACTGAAGTGGACACTAAGGGAATTCCCTGATGTCCACTCTACGCCAGATCTCAGAGGGTCAACGTAAGGAGCTGGCAGGACAAAGGCAATTCCTTACTTTTATAATCCTTTAAGGGGAGGGATCTCTACCTTGAGGTAAGGCCTGGCTATGGGGTGGACATGACTGTGGATTGTCAGGGGCTTGGAGAAGACACCAGATACGTTACAATGGTTACAGCATCATAAACCAGGGTTTTATCGGGGTCTGCTGTCACCCCAGGCTGCCAGCTTTCTCTCTCACTGTACCAGGGTGAGGTCTCACTAGTCATCTGTCCTTCTAAAGGGACAGCATGTATGCTCTCTTAACAAAAGGAATGACAGAAATGCAAATCACTGCGGGTGGCACCGTGGGCAGACACACACATTTTGTTTGCTGAGGCACCATCATTAAGGCTCCACTGAGGTGGAGACCAACCTTCCAACACGTTCACCATAGGCATCTGGTCTCCTTTCCAGAACCTTCCCTTGGGGACTCTGCCCTCTCCAGAGCCACCAGCCACCTGTGATGGTGTTAACTTTTCCTGGAGAGATGTGAACACATCTTGGGGCCTCGACTTGCGATTCACCCAAGTCTAGCTAAGTGGACCAGTGAGTTTATTGGGACTACTTACAGGATCATGGGTGACTTGAATGCAGCTACATCACAGAAAAGCTCACCCAGCATGGGTGACAATTCACAAAAGCTGCACCCCCGGAGCTCACTGCCTATCTTACAGGTGAGAGTCTACTATCTCCAAACAATTACTGATGCGTAGTATCAGGAAGGAGGCTTTGTGAATCTTGTAAGCTTATTTATTATTTCTTTTGTCTTGAGAAGCCTCCCTTCAGGAGGAAATATTTCAATTCAGAGGAAACTGCTACACAACACTTGCATAAAACATTTTGAAAGGAAATCTACCCTTCTATGGTTCTCCACTTCTTGGAGTCAGAACACACTGCTGATGTAATTTCTCACAGGGAAGGGGCTGGCTGGCCCTTCTTCTCTTCTTCCAATAAATCAACCCTGATCTCCATCGTGAGAAAGTGGTCCAGTCTCCGGTACCCTTCAGGGTCGCCTCGCTAGAAAAACAAAACGGTTTTCTCTCTCCACCCACGCACACATCTGACACAGAAATTCGGGGGCTTTCTTTCCACCCTGACTGACTGATTCCATTCTACGGAGTGATGACCCCCAATTCCCTGGGCTTGGTGACATCCATCTGGGTGGGCTGGGTTCTCCATTCCTTTAAGGCTGCTTCCGATGAGCACCTCAAGATGTTCCTGTCACCCAAGAAATCCCCAGAGACCTAGAGGTTCACATAATTCTGTGAAACTGTCCCCTCCACCTCTGATGGTTCATGTTAGCAGTGAACTTGACAGGATGGAGACTCACCATGGAGACAGACCTCTGAGCTGTTTGTGAGGGATTTTCTAGGTGTTTTTGAAGACCCACCCTAACTGCAGAACCTAATAAAAAGGAGACAGTGAGCTGAGTACTAAGATTCATCGTTCTGTTTCTGGATGCCACACCTTCCCCCTGGGGATGGACTGCACTTGGCCCTGGGAGCCGAAATGAAGCCACCCTTCCTTCGTTCCTTCCTTCCTTTGTCTTCCTTCCTTCCATTGCTTTGGTCTGGGTATTTTGTCACAGCAATAGACAAGTAACTAACATATCACCTCTGTGACTCATGAAATCCCAAGGCGTTTAGGATCTGTGTATATAACAGGAACCCGAGCATGCAGTTCTGAATTCATGCCTCACTTTCACTCTTTCCCTGTGGGGCTGAGCTTATGGGATCAGGGCACCCCTAGGTGCCCACTCTGCATACCCTCCATCGCCACACCACCCAAGTAAAGCTAAGCTGCAAAGAAGAAGGCCACCGTGCCCAGGAGCTGGAGCCTGACAGCCACCTTAACCAGCCATGGCTTCTGCGTGTGCTGTGCAGAGCCAGTGCTGCCCACCCTGGGGAGAGGCCTGGGCCTGGGGGACATTGGGGATGGCCAGCCAGAGCACAAGTGGCTCTGAAGCCAACAGGGTGCTCTTGGGAGGCAGTTAAAAGGCAGAGATGGCCCAGGGCTCTGCCATCATGGTAGGGGCAGCCTGATCTATCGGTGGAAAAGGCTGTGTTTGAAAGGTGATTTATCTGCTCCTCTAATTACCACGGAACAGAGATTTCAGGCTGGCAAACAGAGCTCCCTCCAGCCCAGTGCACATCTCCACGTTCTCCAGCCTGAAGTCTTTAAAAAAAATGTTTATGGGAAAAAAGAGCCATTAGGTTGGCTCTAATTTCCGAGTTTGATGAGAATGCATATGGCCAACTAGTAGGTGCAGGGGAGCCCCTGCCCTTGCCTCAGGCAGCAGGGAGACCCAATCCTCTCCTCCTCCTGTCTCTGCCCACAGCCTTCCAGAACCTGCTCCCCCAAATCCAAAACCTCACCAGATCCCACTGGAGCAATGTTTCTGTGCCCCAGGCTGACACCCCAACCCTTCAGTGGTTGCCCTACTTTTCTCAGTCAAAATAATCCCAGCTGCTGAAAGAACACCCTGCAAGGAGACAGACGTTGCTTGTCCTCAATCTGATCGTGGCTGAGAGGAGGCCATGCTCTGTGCCACGCTGGCATTGCTTCGAAGTCGAGGGAACAACGCAGGCAGCTTCCGGCTCTACCTCGACCTGCTGGATGCTCTGTTTGGTATCATTGAGCCAACCTTTGTTTCCCATAATCCTCCAAGCCATGGGGTGTACAGCTTGACCTGCTATGGTCACTCTATAGAGGAGGCAGCTGAGGCTCAGAGAGGTTGAGAGGTGGGGACCAGGTCACACAGCACGGCTGTGTCTGAAAGTCTCTTCATGATTCCTCTGGGTGCTACTGGGTGGAGAGACTTTCTCCTGTCCTCTGGTGGTGTCTGATAAGGACAGAGGACCCCAGCGTGGATGAGCATGGAGGAAAGGAGACCCCTGGAGGATGACATACTCTCCATCCACCAACACTTCACCTGCTTTGACTCCGGGCCTCCCTCCCTGATGGCGGGTCTGCAAGCTGCTGGCGGCACCTGCTTCCCTGGTGCCTCCCTCCGGCTGCTGCTCTGGGTGATCCTAAGTGATTATCTTTCCCATAAACGTGACGGATGGTCCCTCACCGGACACTAAATCCGAAGCTAAGCAGTTCGTGCTCATCTGCAAATGAGCTCTTCTCTCCCGTGGCCTCGTGGAGAGGGCTCTGCTGACGGCTGGCTCTCGGTGTGCTCTGAGCCCAGGATTCATGGCTTTCATTACTCTCCTTCCAGGGGCTCCGCTGACTGGAAAGGCAGCAGAGACAGTGGCTTCCTCCCTCCCTCCCTCCCTCCCTCCCTCCCAGGGCCTCCCCACAGGACTTCTAACAAGGAGTTGATTTTCCAGGCTCATTAAAAGCAATACAAAAAGCCAGTCAGGCCTGAGGAGAGACAGCAGAGGGTTGGGGTGCTCTTGCAAATAGCGCCTATGGGAGGCCCACAAACTGAATTTGAGTCTCAGGTCTATGGCCTCATTCCAGACCTGGCTCCAGCATGCTGTGTGACCTCAGGCAAGTGACTTGTCTTCTCTGAATCTCTATTTGCTCATTTGTCACTATTGTGCTCCTAGTTTTGGCTATGAAGGAGCTGATAAAGTGATCTTGGTGCATCTGGGTCTAACGGCTGTGTGGCCCCAAAGCAATGCTCACAATGGAGCGCTGTTGGTACTGTTAGGATCTTTTCTAAGTAAACACAAAGCATAAAGCTCAGAAAGGTTCAGTACTTTGCTTAGAAACGCTCAGGTAGCCAGGACAGAGCCAAGACTGAAGCTCAGGTCTGTCTGAGGCCACAGACAGGGTTCTTTAGATTAGGTTACCATATCAGCTTGATTAAATTGAGAATTAACTGCCCAGGGCATGAGCGAGGCACACTTTTGGGCAAGGATGATTCTGGGGAGGATTAACTAAGGAGTTAAGATCTGCTATGAGTGGGAATGACACCATCCCATAGCTGGGACATGGGACTTCGATGCAGAAGAAGAGATTCATTATTAGCTTAGTTTATTAATAGTGGCTCTCCTTCTCTTCTGCATCGAAGTCAATGCATAAAGAGGGAAGAAAAAAAAAAGAACAAAAAACTGGCTCCCTCTGGTGCATTTCATAACCCCCTAACGTATGGACAGATCCAGTATGTGCACTGAGGAAGGACCCCAGTGGGTAGGGGACAGAGAGGAGGGAAATGGGGACAGATTCACAAGGTTTGCTCATACAATGTAGATGCTTATTCATAATAAAGTTATTAAAAATAAAATAATAAGTGCCAAGTGTGGTGGCTCACACCTTTAATCCCAGCACTCGGGAGGCAGAGGTAGGAGGATTGCCGTGAGTTCAAGGCCACCCTGAGACTACATAGTGAATTCCAGGTCAGCCTGGACTAGAGAGAGACCCTACCTCGAAAAACCAATAATAATAATAATAAAATAATAATAATAATAAAACAAAAAAAAGAAGAGAAGGAGAAAGCATTAACCTCTCTCAGCTTCTTGGTCAGCCCAGACGTGAACAAGCAGCCTCTTACTGCTGCCACCATGCCTTTCCTGCCTGATGGACTATATTCCCCTCTCAACATAAACCCTTCCTCCCAGAAGCTGCTTTCTGTCAGGCATTTTGTCACAGCAACTAGAAAAGTAACCAATATCCCCACCCTGACGCTACACTTATGCTTCCAGCTTCTCTGTCTTCCAGATCAAAAACAGGCTCACAATGCTGGAGCTCTCAGGGGTCTTCAAAGCTCTTTGGGTGGAGATTCAAAATTCCAAAATACACCCTTGATATTTCTTCCTCCATTTTTGCTTGTGTGACAGGGCAGAGCAGGGATCAGTGAAGGTCAGTGGCTAGAGAGACTCTCCTGGTCTCTGGGTGGGCCCCTTCACATTTCCTTATTTAAGTTACATTTTAAAAGCCCCATGATGGGGCTGGAGAGATGGCTCAGCAGTTAAGGTGCTTACCTGCAAAGCCTAATGACCAAGGTTTGATTCCCAAGTACCCACGCAAAGCTAGATGCAGAGGTGGCCCATGCTTCTGGAGTTTGTTTACAGTGGCTGGAGGCCTTGGCATGCCCATTCTCTCTGTCTACCTCTCTTCTATATCTCTCCCTCTCTGCTTGCAAATAAATAAATAAATAAATAAATAAATAAATAAATAAATAAATTTTTTAAAAGCCTCATGCTTGGATTCTTCATCTCTCTCTAAAATGAAGAGTTTGGGCTTGTGGCTCTCAAGTCCAGCTAAACTCCACAAACACTTGAAGGGAGCTTTGAAAAATTCCCATGTCCAGGCCCACATCTGACCAATCACCTTAGTTGAGGGTTGGTCTCCAGCCTGGTCATTTCCTCAGGCGACTCTAATGTGCACAGCTACCAGCCTTCTCTATTTGAAAGTTATGGCAACATGCTGTTGTCATCTACAGATTTGTTAGGCCACCTTCATAACTATCCTGGGATGCATGTGGCCTCAGGACCATAATAGGGTGGACATGCCTGGCTCAGATGTTATCACTGATTGGATGTGTACTGTCATTGTAAAATCAAATTAACTTGACAATGGTAGAATCTAAGATTGAGTTAACACTGACATGGAGAATAATAGGCCCTGCACACTTGCTCACCATGCAGACACTCGTTTTCCTTTCTTTCTCCATTTCCTCACTTCAAGGATTTCCCCATATTACTCACTTTGCTCATTTCTGGGACAAGAAGCAGTTTAGAAAGCAAAGGATTTAGTCTGGCTTATAGTTTCGAGAGGCATGGCAGCAGGAGGCAGGGGCTGCCTCATCACATTGCAGCCACAGTTAGGAGGCAGAGAGCAAACAGGAAGTGCAGCTATAAAACTTTAATCCCGTTCCCCAAAGACTCACTTCCTCTAGCCAGTCTCCATCTCTTAGACCTTTAAATGTTCCCAAACAGGGTCACCAGCTGGGAACCAAGTGTTTAAACACATGAGCCTATCAGGGACATTTTACATTCAACCCAAAATACCTCCTTTGCAGAGACCTGAATATGCAAACTCTGGGTGGTGCAGTGAGCCAGCCCTGAGTTACCCAGTCAGGGAGTTACCCATCTCCCTTTGCAGGCTCTCCATGCCCTGCTTCTTTATCACGGTACTATTATGTGGGTTGAAATGAGTTTAAATTCTGCACAAGATCTTAAAGAGGTAATCCATGATATCCTATAAAGAAATTAATCTCCCTGGAATATTCTGTCCCTTATTTCAAACCAGAGCAGCTGGACGTTGAGCACTGTCCCCTGGCCCCCACCCTGCTAGAGTGTATGATTTCAAAAGTTGACAGAAATGGCACAAGCAAGGGCAATGGAGTCTGAAAGACTGGTTCATGGTTCAGGTTTTGCCATTGGTCACTGAGCTGCGCTGTGAATTCAGGGACTATACTTGATTTTCTGGAATCTTTCTCTGATCTCAATCGAATGAGGTTAAAGTGGTGTAACTTGTGGGGGTTGTGAGAGGTCATAGTGACAGAGCTATACAGTGTGGCTCACCTTGATGCACCTTAGCAGTAGGAAGATGCAGGATAGACTCAAGACCAGGGGGGAATGGATGCCTTACACCTGACCTTCTTCTTTAAAGCTCCCAAAGAAGGTCATAGCCATGCCCTTGTCTGACCCCAGGCATCCTCAGGAGGAGCCTAGAGCAGGTGTCACCTTCCATCACACACAGAAGGAACAAATCTGGTGCTCCGAGAAGTGCGGTGCGATTATTGGATAAGACACTGCCTTCGATAGAAGTTTTGGATAAGACGCTGCTATTGTTGGAATTAGTGGATCAGACACTGCTGTTGATGGAATTATTGGATAGGACACTGCTATCAGTAGAATCATTGGATAGACACTGGTGTCAATAGAATTAATGGATAGGACACTGCTATCAATGGAATTATTAGACAGGACACTGCTATCAATGAAAAGTGTGTGTCCCTTATATTATTTACTTTTATGTTACTGTGACCAAATTTCTAGAGAGAAACAACTAAAGGGAGGTGTTGTAGTCAGGTCCACAGTGCTGGGATGAATATCCAAACCAAGCACAGTTTAGGGGAGGAAGGGATTTATTTCAGGCAGATACAGGGAAGTTCCCTAGATGGCAGAAAAAGTTGGCTCCCTTTCCAAGATCAGAAAGAGAAACCATTACCAACCACAAATACCAAAAGCAACAAATACAACCAGGCATCAAGCAGGCCCCAGGCAGGGCTCAAACCTCTCTGCATACCTCTGGACTGGAAATCAGATCCACCCCCAAAACACACCTTAGGGCTGGATTCCAGGATCCTTCACCAGTGACATCTGGAAATCTAAGTTACAAGTTTTATAACACCTGAGTCTGCGGGGTGGGGCATCCATTCAAACGACTACAGGAGGAAAGATGTATTTTGGCTCATGGCTTCAGAGGGCTTAAGTTCAGTATAGCAGAGGGAGTGTGTGGTGAGGCTTCCTTCCATCGTGATGGGCCACAAAGCAGAAAACAAGGCTGTTGCTAAGGTCAAGTTTAGCCTTCAAAGGCCTGACCCCTAGTGACCTACTTCTGCCAATGAGGCCCCAACTCCTTAGGGTTCCACAGCCCTCAAGCATAGAACCACCATTTGGTAGATAAACATTCAAAACATGGGCCTGTGAGGTGGGGGAACATCACAGACCTCAACCTCAACCACATACCCCCGACATTTGTATGTTAAATTCCTAACCCCTAACACGATAGTGTTTGGAGGAAGGGCATTGGGAGATGATTAGTCATGAGAGCAGGGCCCTCAGAATGGGGGACTGTCAGTAAGCAAGAGGCTCAAGAGCTGCTCCCCCCAAAGATAGTGGAAGATGGCCACCTATCAGCTTGAACTATGTCTTCCCCATATCAGTACCTTTATTATTTTTTTTATATATAAAAGATTATAATTGGTTAAAATCATCACATAAGTTGGTGTTCAAACTTCTTTTTTAAATAAATTATATCTTTATTATTTATATTTACATACACTGAATGAGCAAATAATGTAATGGTGTTCACAGTTCCCCAATTTCCCTCTCCCCTGTCCCCAATCTGCTGGATATCCTCCTCCGTGGGCAGTCTGGATCAATCCATGGGGTAGGGGATTATGGATAGCCTAGGAGTCAACCCGCTTCCACCTCCCTTTGTATGTTGTTACTGAGGGGGGGTGATATCTCTGGGAGTTCTCCTCCACCATGGCTCTCACAATCTTTCCACCCTCTCTTCTGCTCAGTTCTCTGAGTCATGGTGGGTGAGTATTAAGGCTGCTTTATTGTTGAAGTCTTAGGGCCCTCTGTACTTCTGCTTTAGGTTGTGCTGAAGATCGTTAGTGTCTGTCTCACTGGCTTATTCTGTGTTGACTGACTGGCTGTGGTTGGGGGTCTCTTGCTTATCCCAGCACTCTCTGCGGGTTCCATGTGGATCCTCCATGGTAGGTCTGGGGTGGCGCATCTCTTGCCAGGACATCAGCTATCATCCTTTCAGCAGCACACCAATGGCTTATGGGTTTGGGTTGTAAAGGACTGCTCATGGTGGGCTTCTTGGAGAAAATGACATCTGAGTAGTCTTAAGGAAGGATGGGGAGTGCAGAGTGGAAGGTCTGCTGCAGTGAGAGGTGTGTGGCAGGCTAGGAACTGGCTGCAAGAGGATCCTCAAGGGTAGATGACCGCAGGGGTGGCTGGGGCACTGTCAGCACGTGGCAGGTCTTGTTCCTTCCTGCTGCTGGTGGCAAGTGTGTTCATAGTAGCAACAACGGAAGTGCTGGGAGGGGTGGCACTGAGATGACAAGTCAGATGCCAAGTGTGAGAAGAAAGGAGGCCAAGCAGGAAGGAAGAAGCTCTTCTCCAAAGGGAAGGAGACAGTATTTGGGCTGAGTTGAGATCCTCCTGAAGTTCTGAGGAGGGAGCCGGATTGGGGAGTTTGAGGCCATCAAGGCAGAGAATAAAGGGGTGGGAGATGTTCCCAGTGAGCGGAGCTTACCCAAGAGCCTCAAAGGAATGCTAGATGCAGAGGAATATTTGGGAGCGTGACAGTGTTTGGATGGTGAGGTGATATGACGAGGCTACCAAGGAGCTGACTCTCTACTGAGCACTCAGGGACAGACGCAAAAGAAACGACGAGAAAGCAAGTGTGAGACAAGCTTTTTCAAGTAAATGGGTATAAATCATCATTCCAAGGCTGGCTCACGGTGTACTCTCTAGGTTCCTTCTGTCACCATGCCGCCTCATTTTTCTCTTTTAGTCCTGGGAGCAGTGCTTATGGCTCCCACACAGACTGCTTGTCACATCTCACAGGCTCTTCTGGTCAACAGTGTTGCCCTCCCTGGGGGAATCCTACCCTCTAAGCCAAGGCTCTCTGTGTTCCTACATAGCCCAGTTGAGAGCTTGGCATACAGAGCAATTGGCACATGGACCAAGGTTGGGGAGAACCACTGGGTTGTCATTTTCTTAGCAGAATTTAGTGATCGCTTAACATGTGCAAGCCAGAGGGCACGAGCGAATTAATGAGGCAAGAGGAAAAGAAAATCATTTGGAAAAAATCTATCAGAAAATTAGATCACAGAAGCCTTCAAGGGAGAAAAAGGATAGAAAGAGAATGAGGGGATACCTCAGGGGAGACAACCAGGCGGATGGACCCCAGCTCTAGCCAACACTCCAATCACCTCACAGGCAAAGCCCATGGGACTCTAGGTGGCTGAACTTGCCAGGGAAACCCATGCCCTCCTTTGGCCTCCCTGTGTCCCTGGGTAAATGCAGGCATCTGTTTCCTTCGTAGAGCATGCAGCCAGTTGGGGTCTGGAATGCAGGGGCAGGTGTCACTTGGTGGCCTGACTTCCTCTCCGAGTTCCAGAAATGCAGGGGAAGAGGGCAGATTTTAAAGAGTTTCCTGAGAACCTACTTCCACACTTTCTTTGGGTCAATTAACTATGCTCTCCTCTTCTGAGTGTGTGTGTGTGTGTGTGTGTGTGTGTGTGTGTGTGTGTGTGTGTGTACGCACGTGTGGAAGCCAGAGGACACCTTGGGTGTTGTTTCTCAGGCCCTGTCCACCTTGTTTGAGATATGGTCTCTTACTGGCCTGGAACTCACTCAATAGACTACGCTGGCCAGCAGCTCCAGGGATCCGCCCGTTTCTGCCTTCCCAGCGCTAGGATCACAAGCAGTCTTTTAACGTAGATTCTGAGGATGGAACCTGGGTCCATCTACCTATTCAGCTCTCTCCCCAGCCCCACCTCAGTCCTTGAGTGCTTGACCCTGTGGAAAGCTCTAGATCAATTCCATTTTCAATTTCCTGTCAGCCTGGCTCCCTGTGTGTCTGCGAGTCTCAGTGGCAGGGTCCCTGCCCTGGGCTTTCCCACCTATCTGGGCTCTTACGTGGCTGCCAGTGACTGTTCCCTTTAAAGCTTAAAGTGCCATGTGCTTGCTCCGGCAAGTGCCCTGCTTGGAGGTTGAAAGGTTTGAATGAAGGTAAACCTTTGAAAACTTCCCTTCCTCACCTCTCCCCTCTGCAAGGACACAGGCATTTCCAGGTCAAGCTTGGTCCTCAGTGTCACCCCTCCGAGGCAGCAGGCAAGGCTGGCTTTTTTAAAAAAATATTTTATTTATTCATTTTCAAACAGATATATATATATATATATATATATATATATATAGAGAGAGAGAGAGAGAGAGAGAGAGAGAGCCCCAGGGCCACCACCTTGTGGGTCTGGCATATGTGGGTACTGGGGAATTGAACCCAGGACCTTAGGCACTGGAGGCAAGTGCCTTAACTGCTGAGCCATCTCTCCAGCCCCAAGGCTGGCTTTTTGAGCAGGCCTTATGATCCGGGTTTGTGTCATAGTCATTCAGGCTTGTCATCTTCCTTTCATTCCACTTAACCACAGACCTGGGCAACGGCTGAGGAGCTGGGCAGGGCCTAGGCCATTTCCCTAGTTGGGGACACTGTCCTGGGAAGTTCCACAAGTTAGTGGCAGAGCAGAAAAGTGGGGTCAGCTGGGACACTGGTGACAGTGTCCTTACCTTAGACAAGCATTCAAGCTCTGTGAGCCTAGGTTTTCTTGTTTAGTCTTAAGGCTAACAAAATAAACTTCCAGCATGATGCCCACACACGGTAGGCATCAGGGTTGCTAGTGTCCTCCAAGATTCATGCCTACCTGGAAGCTCACACTTTGACCTTATTTGGGGATAGGGTCTCTGCAGATGTATTAAGATAAGGGTCAAGATGAGACCATACAGAAGTAGATGGATCTGAGGATTTAAAGGGACGTGGGTCCCCTTGAGAAAGTACCTCTGACAGAAGGGGATATAGACATAGAGGAGAAGCCATGTGAAGACAGAGGTAAAGACTGAAGAGAACTGCCAAACTTGGATAGACTATCTAGTGTCTGTAAAGGCCAGAAAGCCAGAAAGAGGCCATAGTAGGGAGGGGAGGATGCAGGGATATAATAGTATAATATATAATATATATATAATAGAATAGAACATATGTGGCATCAAAGTCGAGTGGAAGTAATGGTTGGAGGGACAGTTTTAAGCAGGGACAGGTGCAGAGGAGTGAGAGTAAGAAGGGGTGATGGTAAGGTGAGCCAAACCAAGGATAAGCCATACAGAAACCTATGACTTGGTAAACCAATCTAAAATACAAACATTTTTTAAAAAGCATTTGAGTGAAGGTTCCCTAATGATGTGGTGGTTTGATTCAGGTGTCCCCCATAAACTTACATGTTCTGAATGCTTGATCCCCAGCTAATGACAATTTTGGGATTGGGACCTTTGGAAGTGTGTTGCTGGGGGTGGGGCTCATGGGGGTTATAGCCAGCTTCCTCTTGCCAGTGTGGGGCACACTCTCCTGCTGCTGTTGTCCACCTGCTGTTGGCCAGGAGGTGATGTCCATCTTCTGCTCCTGCCATCATTTCCCCTGCCCTCATGGAGCTTCCCCTCGAGTCTGTAAACCGAAAGAAACCCTTTCCTCCACAAGCCGCTTTTGATCGGGTTCTTTTCAGCAGCAACAGGAAGCTGACTGCAGCACATGGGTAGATAAAACTCTTCCTAGAATTCATAGGTTATTAGCCATCAATTTTAGTGCCAGGGATGAGATGCCTCCCAATGAGTTGTCTCTCAGGAAGGTGCCAGAGGCCCCTAAAACAATACTGGTGATTGCTATTGTCCTGGGTTGTCCAGTGAAACTAGGAGGTAAGACCCTACTACTGACGATACCATGTGCCTTGGTTGTAGGACATAAACCAAACTGGAACTGAGCTGGAAGCCTCTTCCCTGGCACCTAGCTTTATTTGTGCCAGAAGGTGCTATTCAGGCTCCCAGAGGAGAAAAGCTGTGGACCTTGTATCTCCCACAACCAACCTGCTAGAGAAGATGTACCCACTGGTGCACATCTTAGTGGCATGAATGTTATGGTTGTAACCCATTGTTTTCTGACTGAATTTGAGGCTTGCTTCACAGAAAGGAACCAACGATTGGTACTGTAAACCTGGCCAACAGCCTGTGGCTAGGGTCTTAGGACCTAGGGAATAACCTGCTATTGTGGTCATGCTAAATGCACAGCTGGTCAAGCTACCTTTGAAACAGCTGTAGTTATGCCCATAGATTGGTCCTGCTTGTAGCTTCAGTCACAGAAGTTTCTTTCTGCGATGGGTTGAGGTTCATGGGGACACATAGCTAATAGGGAGTGACGTCATGGGCTCAGCTCTACACATCTAAAGCACCCCTCTAAGGATCAGTGAACCTCGTGGAAGAGAGGGTAGAAGGAATGTTTAAGAGCAAGAGCATGGGGAGGAGGGCTGCAAAGGGCTGTCTTCTGGGTAAGTTGTGGCTGCTTCACGCATGAATTCACAGGAGCTGTGGTTTCCTGCATGAGATTGAGTCTGTTGATATTTTTAAGAATATTTTTTATTTGTTTGAGTCAGAGAGACAAAAAGGGAGAGGGGGAGGGGGAAGGAGAGGGAGGGAGGAAAGAAAGGAGGGAGGGAGGGAAGGAGGGAGAGAGAGAAAAGAGAGAGAGAGAGAGAGAGAAATGGGTACATCAGGGCCTTCTGCCACTGTAAATGAACTCCAGGCACATGTACCGCTTTGTGCATCTGGCTTTATGTGGGTACTGGGGAATCAGACCTGGGCCATCAGGCTTTACAAGCAGGCACCTTTAACTGCTGAGTCATCTCTCCAGTCCAAAGTCTATCAACATTTTATCATGGGTAGGGAAGGGCTCATGGCAACTAAGAGTTGCTGAGAGAGGGGGAGTCATGTTCTTCAGAGAGTTGCCCATTTTCCAGTGAATAATATCCCAGCCACGAACATGCAAGCAATCCTAATTTAACTCAGTGGGCCAAAATCAAAAACAAAAAATAAGGCATGAAAGTAAGAAGGGTGTCTGTGGGAAGGAGAGGGAGGGTAAGAAGAGAATAACTGGTGGGGAAGACGTTTGAAACACACTATGTACATTTATGAACATGTCAGAAAGAAAATAAATAAGGCGTAAAAGGTATCTGACATTGATCTCTGATTTCTGCACACACACCACCACACACACCACACTATCCATGCCAAAAAAGGGAATCAGAGGCTGCGTGGAGAATGGATCACCATCAAAGCTGAGGTAAGAGTCTGGGACAGAGGACGGTGACCACAGTGGAGAAGTAGGAGGTTAGGGAGGTGGCAGAGGAGAGGAGGGGACCCTGTGATGGTCTGGCAGTGGGGGGAGGGCCAGTGGGGTTCCACCCTTGCACCCTGTGATACATAAGGTGTCACACAGTGAGCATGGGACACTCTCTTGCTCTCTCAGTCCTTGGTCAGCCCCGCTGGTCAGGGTCCTGGGTTTCACTACCCCCACCCTCCATGCCTGGGGTGTGGAGAAGTCACAGTGGTAAAGCACCCACAGGCACAATCTGATTTCCCCCCACTTGAAAATCCTGCAGATGTCACTGATTGGCCATGCAGGATCTGTGACTCTCTACCTCCATGTAATGTGTAATTATAGCAACACAGGCATAAAATTACCAAGGACAAGGAGGCACAAAGTAATTACATGATTCTCTGTTACTTGGAGGATTTCTTTTTTCTTCTTTTTAAGCTGATTTGTTAAAAGCAGCCATTTGGTGGGTGGGTGGGTGGGTGGAGGGAGCAGGTGGCAGATAGGCAGAGGATGAGCCACACTGATGTGTGAGTTCCGCATCCCCAGGGCTGGGAAGTGGCCTGGGTTGAAATGAGTGAGACCTGTGTGTCCCTTCAGGCCAAAGTTTCTCTGTCCTTTCTAGAAAATGGAATCAGTCCAGCTGGCTGGGGCGAGGGAGGGGCCAGGAACACGAGGCAGGAATTGGGGAGGAGGTGGAGTCTGGAATGCTTATGGGGTGTCACAGGAACCACTATGAAGTAGTGCAATGAAAGGGTACCTACACTACCACACATACCCCTGTGGCACAGCTCAGCTCTGACACAAGCCCAATACTATTTTAAGACTCAACTTTTACACCATACACACACACAGACACACACACACACACACACACACACACACACACACACACACACACACACCACACAGAGACGCCCGCATGCATGCACACCAAACCACAGCTGAATTCCTACACCACATCCAACACCACACTTCCCCTGGACTCCCACACCACACACAACCCTACCCCAGGACTCAGCTTCTGCACCATGCTCTGCACTGCTGGTTTGAATGTTAAATGCCCACCACAGGCTCTTGTGCTGAGCACTTGGTTCCCAGTTTGTGGGGCTGTTTTTGGAGGAAGTAGAAACTTTGGAAGGCAGGTCCTTGCTGGAAGAAGTGGATCACTGGTGGTGTACCTTTGAAGGTTGTATCTAATCCCTGGTCCTTTCTCCTCTCTCTGCTTCCATGTGCCTTGAGGTCAGCAGTAATTGTCACACGTTCCCACCACCATAATGTCCTGCTTTGCTGTAGACTGAGAATCAACAGAGCCAAGGTCTATGAACTGAGGCCTCTGAAACCAGGAGCTAAAATAAGTCTTTTCCTTCTTTTTTTTTTTTTTAAATTATTAGCTGGGTGTGGTGGTGCACACCTTTAATCCCAGCACTGGAGAGGCAGAGGTAGGAGGATCACCATGAGTTCAAGGCTACCCTGAGACTACATAGTGATTTCTAGATCAGCCTGGGCTAAAGCAAGACACTACCTTGAAAAACAAAACAAAACAAAATTTATTTATGTGTGTGTGTGCTCAAGTGTGCCTATGCATGTGTGTGTGTGTGTGTGTGTGTGTGTGCATGTGGGTGTGCGTGTGGGTGTGTGTGCTGTGGAGGTCAGAGGACAACTTTGGGGTTGGCCCTCACCTATCCACCTCATGTGAGGCAGAGTTTCTTGCTCTAAATATCACTCTGCTGTTCTTTGCTATGCTTACCATGAGCTTCTGGAAAATTCTCCTATCTCCATCTCCCATCTCACTGTCATCTTCAGCATGCTAGAATTACATCGTGCTAGGATTACAGAAGCCTGCTTTGCTTCTGGCTTGTTCCATGGGATCTGGGAATTGATCTCAGGGACTCCAGTTTATCTGCTGAGCCATCTTCCCAGTCCCCCTCGCCCATAAGTTGTTATGTCAGAAACAAAGATATGAGTGGTTAATGCAACCATGCTCAAGGCTTGCCTCCAGCCCTCAGCCCCACGCCACAGCTTCTAGCTTTGCACAAGCTGACTTTAGAAAGGGGCTTTGGGCTGGCCACTAGCCTCAGGACAAGAATGGAGGGTGTTGGGTCCTTACTCTGCCACCTGCCCCTATGTGCAGATAGATAGAAGGGTGGAAAGAGACAGTTCTGTATGAAGCCCTCCCCAGCACCACTTTCTCACTTATCATCTGTGCTGGCCTTCTTCCCATCTTCCCAGTTCTTGCAGCTGCTGGTCAAGGCTTCATGTGGATCCCGCTGGGCTCATTAGTGGCCCTCCCCCAAGTGCACAGAGGCCTGGCTGTGCTCTGGGTGCCTGGATCAGGGATGTACTTAGGGAAGCTGGGGGGAGTATTGCACTGAGACATAACTGGGCTTTAGGAGGCCCAAGATTCAGGAAGAGAGGGCTGGTTGGTGTTGAGTTGGGGTGGGGTTGGGGGTCCCTACTTCTCCAGTGAATTCTGAGTTGAGATTGTTAACTGGTGACCAGCCTGTGCCACCGAGATTACCCTGAAAGGGCAAACTCAGGGCTGTCCTTGCCTCACAGGTCCTCACATCACTTGGAAGTGAAACTGTCTATCCACATACAACCTCTCCTCTTGTCGCTGATGTGCAGCCACTTTGCTGTGATTCTGTGAGGGTTTGGGCAGTTTCTGCCTCCTGAGTGCCTGTGAGGATCCGAGCTCCTCAGTCAGACTCTGCAGGATCCTGATGCCCTGGCCTGCACTGTGTCAACCAGCAGTTGTTCTCAGGGAACTGTGCCTAGAAAATGTTCTCAGACCTTCATGCATGGCAGCCACGTTGGAAACCTCTCACCCTCATGCCCATTGTGGGTTAGATTACAGAGCAATTATCCCCTAGAGCAGCTGTGTAATTCATAGGCTGCACATACTTGGCCTGCTAATAGCGTCAAGCAGACCCATACTTAGCAGAGCCAGCAAGCGGGAAACAGGCTCTATCTTGGTGCTGTGGAGTGAAGGGGGATGGGTGCCTTTGGTTCAGACTCCTGGGTCCAAGGAGAGCTTTCTTCTAGTCTTTGCTTCCTCCCCTCCATCCAGACTGTCTAGATCTACTGTGGTTGTACCTGGTGACTGCCGAGGCCCCTCCCTGCTTCTCACTTGCTGTCTTGGCATTCCTGGAGAGGTACCTGATTTGGTGGCTTAGGGCCTATGAATCTAAATTTTCCTCCTACACACATTCAAACAATTTTCCTAGGGGCAAGATATAGCTCATTCGGTAGAGTTTTGCCTGGCATGCATGAGGCATTTGGTTCAATCCTCAGCATAGCATACGTGGAAAGTCATGAAGCATGCCTGTCAGCCCAGAACTCAGGAGGTAGAGGTAGGAGAATC
Source organism: Zapus hudsonius (assembly GCA_004024765.1). Lineage (NCBI taxonomy): Eukaryota > Metazoa > Chordata > Mammalia > Rodentia > Dipodidae > Zapus > Zapus hudsonius. The sequence goes on from PVHP010018603.1 coordinate 29,983, forward strand.
AGAAGTTCAAGGTCATCCTTGGCTACATACATGAGTTCCAGGCCAGCCTGGGATACATGAGTACTTGTCTCAATACAACAAATATAACAACAACAATTTTCTTCCTTCATTTCTTCACTTTTCCCAGCTGCTATGGCCTTAATGTTTAGTTCTCTGCTGGGTTCTATATGGCTCCTTCATGGAAGATCTGGTGTGACTCCTCTCTTGTCCGGATGTTGGCTTATCAGCCTGCGGATCTTTGTTAGGGTTGGAGGATCCATAGCTCTCTCGCTGCCTTCTGAAAGATACAAACAGAATCTCCATCGGAGAGTGAGATCAGTATAAGTTAACTTAGATATACATTTCTGAATTTGCTAGATTCTAATATTAGTAGCCTCTTTGTAAATCACTCATGTAGTGCATCTCTCTTTGGAGGCCTAAAATTTTGGTTCCCAGTGCATTTTGCCCTGAGTCCCCTATTCCGGTTATGGGCTCCCCGTCACTGAGTGGATTACTTGGCCGAATTAAAAGCTGTTGATTGCCTCCCCCAGGCTCTGGCTCCTCCACTGCACAATTGCTCATTTCATGGTTCACTGTTCTCTCCCAGTAGGCAGTGTGTTCAGCGTACTCATGGCGGCAGACTGCATTTCATGTCAGTGGTCTCTGTTTACTCCAGCTGTCATTGACCAGCTTCCCCTGGAAGCTTTTTCAGTGCCTTCCAGCACTACACTGACTACCATTTGGGGGCTGGTTACCATTCTGGACCATGTAGGGTCTCTTGGTGCTGATAGATGGCTTTCTGTGGTTTCTTCAGCAACAGAATTTTGCCTCAAGCCTGGGGTGGGTATTCAAGAGCTTTGACAGAATCCTGTCTTGTTTTGGGGACCTCATGGGTCACTTTGGTCAGCAACTCAGTGAAGGAAGGAGCCGGCGACCGGAACTAGGAGTTGCCAGACTGATCAATTTTTCACAGGCTTAGACTGTCTCCCCTTCTATTCACGGCCCTCTTGCCAGACGACACCCACTACTTGCTCAATATGTTAAAGTGTGCACGTGAGGATTTTGAGCTTTTGAACTGCTTATGGCTTAGCTTCCTGCTTAAGTCATCTCTGCCCCCATCCCTTACCCCTCTTTCACAAACTCTCACTTTTCCCGACTGGTCTGTGTAGAGTTTACAGTCTACTTGGTTAGGAACCGCATATGAGGGAGAATATGTGGCATTTGACTCTCTGTTCTTTTGGGAGATCGCTTAGTAAGATCTGCTCCAAGTCAGACCATTTTTCTCTACGTTTCGATATGTCATTTTTCCTTTCAGCTGAGTAAAATTCCATTGTGTAAATATACCACAGTTTTGTTATCCATTCCTCCATGGATGGGCATTTTGGTTGATTCCAATTTTAGCTATTATATGTAGCCCAGGCTGGCCTCGAACTCATGATCCTCCTGCCTCCGCCTCTTCAGCAATATGCTACCGGCGTGTGCCACCACAACCGGCTAATTTTAGCTATTATGAATTGAGCTGCTATAAACATAGTTGCACAAATGAGAGAGTTGCACAACTTCTCTCTCCTGAGAAGTAACATCTTGAGGGTAGATGCCTAGTAGAGGGATAGCTGGGTCCATTGGTAGCTCTATATCCATTCTGTTTAGGAGTTTCCACAGTGCTCTCCATAGCGGTTGAACAAGCTTGCAATCCCAATCCCACCAGCAGTGAATGAGGGTTCCTTTTCCCCCCACATCCTCGCCAGCAATTATCGTTGTTGGTTTTTTTTTTTTTTTATGATTGCCATTCTGACTGGAGTAAGGTGGAATCTCATTGTGGTTTTGATTAGTATTTCTCTGGTGCTGAGCACTTTCTCAAGTAAGTAATGGCCATTTGTGTTTCCTCCTCTGTGAATTCTCTGTTGAGATCAGTGCCCCATTTTGTGAGGGGGCAGTTTGAGTTTTTGCTATTAATTTTTTTGAGTTCTCTGTTGGTTCTGGAGATTAGGCCTTTGTCTGAGTTATAGCTGGCAAAAAAATCATCTCCCAGTTTGATGGGGGTCTATTGGCTCTGAGTATGGTTTGTTTGTCTTTACAGAAGCTTTTGAGCCTGATCAGGTCCCACCGGTTAAGTGCATGTTGCACTCCCTGGGCTACTGGAGATTTGCTCAGGAAGTTTTTCCCTACTCCTAACTCGTGCAGGGTTCCTCCTATTTTTTCTTCAAGAGTGTTCATGGTTGTTTGGTTTAGATTGAGGTCTCTGATCCATTTGGAGTTGATTGTAGTGCATAGTGAAAGGATTGGGTCTATTTTCATTTTCTTTTGCATGTGTTTATCCAATTTGTCCAGCACCATTTGTGGAAGATGCTATCTTTAGCCCAGCATACATTGTTGGCACCCTTATCAAAGACCAAGTAGCTGAAGTTACTTGCATTTACAGCTGGGTCTTCAATTCTGTTCCACTGATCTGTCTGTATATTTTTATGCCAGTACAATTCTGTTTTAGTTACTATGGCTTTGTAGTATGTTTTGAAGTCAGGCATGGTGATACCTCCTGAGTAGGTTTTTTTTACTTAGAATAGTTTTAGCTATCTGAGGTCTTTTGCCCTCCCAAATAAATTTAGAGATTATTTTTTCTATGTCTGTGAAGAAAGAGGTTGGGATTTTTTATCGGCATGGTATTGAATCTGTAAATCGCTTTTGGCAGGATTGCCATTTTTACTATATTGATTCTCCCTATCCATGAGCGTGTAATATCTTTCCATCTTCTCACATCCTCCTCTATTTCCTTTTTGAGTGTTTCAATATTTTCCTTATATAAGTCCTTTACAACCTTGGTTAGTGATATTCCAAGGTATTTGATTTTTTTAGGGACTATAGAAAATGGGACAGACTCTCTGATGTCTTTTTCTGTCTGCTTGCCTTCTGCGTATAGGAAGGCTACTGATTTTTGTGTGTTAATTTTGTATCCTGCCACCTTGCTGAAGGCATTAA
>PVHP010018604.1:0-12500 GCA_004024765.1 Zapus hudsonius
ACACAAAGCAACAAAGCCAATATTGTAGTGTCAGGTGTTATGGAAAGAGGGTGATCGTGTATCACACTGATAACAACTTCCTTCACTGAACAACTCAATTCATGAAAGCCACATTAAGACAATTATTCAACATCAGGAAACTTAAGAGCCATGGTGGTGACAGTAAAGGCTGGTGGCAGTTACTAATGCCTGGCTAGTAAACAAATTTCCTCGTCAGCATAATTCTCCTTCAATATGGATCCTCTTTCAAGTTCCGAGGTAACATGTAAATAGAGATAGAGAAATCTGCCTGCTTTATGGACTCTTTCATCACTGTAGGTTTACACTTGAGAGTTCATTCAGAAATAGCATCTATTTGTTGCTTTTCTGAACCATAACGCTTAGGAGCTAGACAATGCACTCTAATAATCAGTGATGCATTTTTACATTAAATGTTCATAATATTTACTCAAAACTGGCTACAAAACTTGACTTATCCTTTAAATAATAATACATGTAAAAAGAACTCCAAAAATTATGAGTCATACTATGGTCTTACTACATTGTGTGTTTTTAGTTTCTGCAGACATATGTGTGTATTAACTCTCTATAGAAAATTTCCCAAATAATGGAGCTCCCTTTTATTATATATAATGTCTAAAAACTTTTCCTTCCTGGTTAATACTTCAATTAGGATGATTAAAAATTCCTTTCATTCCCAAACATTATATGATACTCATGTATATCTTCTTGCTTTCTTGTCTCTAAGTTTTAATATTTCACCCAAATAAAATTTAACTTTTATAATGTCTGTAACTTAGTTATCTAAAATATTTTCTGTCTTCAAGTGATTAGTCAGTTTTTTAAATTTTTACTTACTTTTAACACTTTTATACATGTATTTTGATCTAATGCTCCAATTACTCTTTCTTAACCCTCTTCTCTCCCCCTAACACAGACCTTTTTCCTCTTTAATACTTTTCTTGTTTTCCCTGCCTTTTTGCACCCATAGAATTCAATTAGGGTTGTTTGCATGGTCATGGGTGGGAGGTTATTTACTGTGGAATAGGCAATTTAGCCATTGCTGCCCCACTGATGAGCATGACTCCCCCTCTCCCAGCAGTCATTAGGAGCTACTGAGTCCCCTGGGAGTTGTGGGATTTCATGGGCCCTTCATCTATTCATGGGGAAATATTGGCAGGCTCAATCTTGTGCGGAAAAACCACAGCTACTGTGAGTTCATAAGACAACCACTGTGTCTATCCTGAGGGCAGCATTGTGCAGCCCTCCTGCCCAGCCTCCTACCTTGACATTCTTTCCACCTCTTTTTTGTAAGGCTTCCTGAACCTTGGAAAGAGTGGTTTAGACATTCTGTTTGAGCCTGAGCACACAAGAGTCACTTATCCTTGGCAATCTCGCCAGCTATCTCTGTATTATCTTTTGTGGATTGACCTAAGGAAACTTCTGTAATTAAAGATTCAAGCAATACTAATTTCTAGGAATGAATGTAAATCAATAGAAGGCATAACCACCTATGTGGCAGCATATGGACTCCTTATGAATATGACTAGTGTATGACTCCTCGGATATGACTAGGAATGGTATAGCTGGGTCATTGGGTAGTTCTAATTTTAGCTTTTTGAGAAGTTTCTTCCCTGATTTTCATAATGGCTACACTGGTTTACAGTCTCTCCAACAGTGAGTAAGTGTTTGTCAAGACTTTCATCATGAAGGGATGCTGGCTTTGCTCAAGTCTTTTACATCAATTCAGATACCTGTCTTTGAATCCATTTGTGTGATGAATTGTATTTATTGCTTCATGCGTGTTGAACCATCCTTGCACCTGAGGAATGAAGCCCACTTGATCGTGTTGTAGGAACTTCTTCATGTTCTTGAATTTACATGTAGTTTGTATCGACATTCATCAAGGAGCTTGTCTATAATTTTCTTGGTTCGTTGTATCTTCATGTAGTTTTTGGTGTCAGATTAATAGTGACTTCATAAAAGAGTTTTCAGGTATATTTCACCTCTCTAATGTGGAATAGTTGAAGAAGCATGTTTTATTCTTCCATAAAAGTCTCATAGACTTCTGCAGTGAATTCGTCTTGACCAGGGATGGTGATTGTTGTTTGTTGTTAGGCTTTTATGACTGCTTCAATCTCATTGTTTGTCATAGATCTGTTTAAATTATTTATCTCCCCTTGGTTTAATTTTGATAAGGCATGTGTATCCAGAAATCTATTCATCTGCTTTAGATTACTCCTTTGGAATATAGACTTTTCACATATGCCCTGATTTCCTGAAATTTTGTTGATATCTGTTTCAAAGTTTCTCTTTTTGTCTCTGATATTTATTAATTTGTGTCTTCTCTCCTTTTTGGTTAATTTTATTAAGGTTTTTGTCAATCTTGTTTATTTTTTCAAAGAACTATCCTTATTTCATTGATTCTTTGGTTTTTATTATTGTCATTTTGTTTCTATTTCATTCATTGCTGCCATAATTTAATATTTCTTCTCATTTCCTGTTTTGGAGTTAGGTCTAGTTTGTTTATCCAAGGCTTTAAGGAATTGGTAGGTTTGCAGTAGGTTTGTTTATCTTGATTACTCATATTGTTTGTCTTTTTGTGCTGGAACTTTACATTAGTGGTTAGATTGTTAATTTAATTTTTTAAATTTTTAATTTATGTCACCTTTTCTTCTTCCAGTGGAGATGTCTCCTATATCCCAGAGAAACTGAATTATAACAGGATTCAAATGCTATTTTTCTTCTCTTAATCTGATGGTCAAGACACAAAGCTTTATTCCCAGTCTTCCCATGGAATGTTTCTTGTATAAACAAACAGTCACTCTCTCAGGATAGACCCACTACAAAAGTAGTGATAGTCTAATGTAAAACAATCACCCCTTAAGTGATCATCATTTTAGAGAGCAAGAGACTATTGACAGTATTTCCTACACTGATATATTAGTTATTGTGAGTTTGTGAGGGGAGAAAAAGATAAAGAAGGAAAAACTCTATAGAACAAGTAGTTAGTACTAGGTTGATGTAAAGAAAGTAAAAGAGGGGGAACATGAATAGAAAATGGGGCAAATGGAGCAAAAAAAGAAAACCAAGTTGGGGAGGATAAGAGAATGTTGGCTAAGGACAGTCAGCAGAGAGAGGTGAAGCTAGTGTATAATGGTTCTATCTCTATTATACATTAGCTTCACTATTGTATAATAGTTCTATCTCTCAGGGGCTGAGGTTCAGAGTTCCTGAAAACCAGAACAGACTACGTTCTTTGGGAGAGTATAATGTAGATGGGGGAAAGTAGAGATTTAAAAAAGAAAAAGAAAACTAAACAACACACACAAAGTAAGAATAAAATACAAGCACAGAGGGGGGCAGGAGATGGTGGGTAAGCTGGCCTGCTAAAATGGCCATGGGCATTGGAAATGAGAGAGGTATAGAGAGGGAAAGAGAAGAATGGAGATATATAATTTGCAAACTGGCCTGATACATGGATCTAATAGGGACTTCGTCAGCTGCTGGAATGGTAACTCCTGCACTGGGAATTCCTCTCTTCTTAGGATTAAAGGTTCCATTCCTCCATTCAGTCTTAGTCCTGAGGTCAGGCCACTGCACATAGTTATGGACTTTCCTTTCTTTGGAGCTGAATGCATGGGTATAGGTAGTTCCATGGCTATTCTTTTCTGGAGAGTTCTCTTGCACTTCGAGCCATCACTGTGGAAACTGGGAACCTTGGGTCTCTGGGATTAGACCCTTTCTCCTCAGGACTGTAGAAAAGGACTTGTTCTCATTAGAAGTCTCTTAGTTTCAAAGTTCTGCTTCCCTGCAGGTTTGTGTTTCCTCTACACATTGGGTGCTGGAATCCCCAGGCAGGTTCCTCTGCAAGAAGCTCAGGATACACACCAGATCTCCTCGGTTGATCAGTTTGTTTTTACCTATTGCTTTATTACTTTGTTTTGAAATGATATCACTGCTACCTCTATTTTCCTAGTGACTGATGATAGCTCAAGGAAGTAAGTAGTTGTGGTCTATGGCCTAGCTCAAGCCTGCTCTCACATTCAATAAACTAGAGGTGATAAAAACATTCACCATGAAAGACTAACACACACTGAAAATCAGAAGAGGAAACTTCAAGCCCTAGGAAACAAACAAAAAATTGCTCATAATGATCACAAGTTAAACCCTCACAGAACATGAAAGCCATAACAGAGTATATAGTAAGTTTCCAAAGATTATATCATAATTATTATGTCTTAAAAATAATACTAAGGATCAGTATAAGCATAGAGACAAGGAACCTAAAATTGAAAAATCTCAAATGCTCCAAATCTAAAGATTTTTGAGTTTCAGTTTGAAACAAAGTGGAAAATTCCACATTGGGCCTCCTGTGATGAATATCAGTCAAAATTCAGGTAAATTAAAACAATTGTATAAAACTACTCCCAGTTTTTAAGTACAAGAATCATATATAAATATGTAAGAGAAATCATTTTTAAGCTTGGATCTTGTTTCCAAGGTATCTCATTATTTGGTGGCAGGTATTACAAAATACAAAAAAAATATTTTGGAAGAATAGTTCCAAGTCTGAAATACTTCTGGTCCCAGGGTCAGGAGTGCTCACCTCGTCTTGTGAGCAGCTGGGTCACTGTGAAGGTGCAGGAGAGAAAGTCCACTCGATGTATGGACATCCTGAGTCCCAAGCAGTGCAAAGTGAGATGGAGAAAGCACTGATGAGATTCAGAGCATATCCTATGGGTGTCTCACCAACTTTGTAATTTCAGATTAATCCCTCTCACCTTTCCAGGCTTCATTGCCCTCATTTTAAGTGTCTGAAAGATCCAATAAAAGCTTCCAAGCTTAACACTCTTCTTTTAGGCCTGGTCCCTCCATTATTCATTAACAATGAATTTATTCTGGATCAAGAGACTTTCTCGACCATATGAACCACCTGATGGCCACCCTTGGAAACCCTCTCATTGGACATTCCCTCTGGAAATCAAACTTTGAGGGGATTTTATACCCCAAACAGCCTTTCTTTAATTAGAGTTGAGATACCACTCTAATCTTTTTTCACACATGCATATACTCTTTCTTTTCTCTCCCAACTGTCTCTAATTACTATAGGAAAATATCTTTTTCATTTTCCCCCATTTTCATTTTTTTTCATTTTTATTTGAGGTAATTAAGGCGATTCTTTATGTTTTTGCTAAAATTTCTATCAACTTAGCTGATATTACAAGGGATACATATTTTTTGTAGAAAGTTTGGGAAATAATCAGAAAATCAATTACTCACAATATTATTCTTTGGAGTTCTCCACTGGAATTATTTCAGGATATGTCATTTTAAACATACATATCTGCTTGTGTGCATGTGTGTATCTGTGCATGTGTTTGTAAACAACTTTCAATATGTAATTGGATGAATCTATAATGTCTTTGTAACTATTTTGCATCCATCATTTTCACTGACACATTTTCCATTGTCAGCTTTGCTTCAATGCTGTATCTTATATTCTAAGTCTCATAATTATTTATTATGTGGTGTGTGTGAATATATGTACGATTGTACTTTAACCATAAAGAATAATAAAATTGTGTAAATTTCAGGAAAATGAGTGGCACTGGAGACCCTTATGTTGAATGAAATAACACAACTCACAAACCAAAGTATCTTTTCTCTCACATGTAGAATTAAGAAAAAAATAAAAAGAAAAGGAAAAATAAAGAAAGAAAATAAAAAAGTAAAAGAAAAGAGAAGGGAAGGTGTGGTAGTTTGAATGGATGTCCCCCAATAGATTTATAAGTTTTTTTCCAGCTGCCAGGCTGGAGGAGGTGTCACCTAGGCTAGATTCTAGGCTCCAACATGGAAGGATTCTGGGGTGGATGTAAAATTCAAGCTATAGATATGCAAAAAGCAGTCTGAGCTCAAGTCTGGAGCTCCTGCTATTTAGTAGTTAGATTATGCTTGCTTGAGTTGCTGGCTGGAGGTGCTGGAAGGGTTTTCTCTCTGCATGGATCTATGAAAGGGGACCAGTCTCTTTCACCATTCTAAAACTTACCCTGGATCTGTTATTTCAATAAATACTTTCCTCCCAAAACTGTGCCTTGTTTGATTAAGGATAACAAAACTATTGCTAAGAATAATCCAAGTTTTGTATCCATATTTAAAACTTTAAAAGATTAAGCTTAAAAAGAATGCATAATTTAGCCATTGAAGTTGATTGTTTAATTATTGGGTGCCTTATTCCTAGGAGCTTTCTTTTTTAAATTTTATTTGAAAAGAGGGAGAAAATGGGTGCACCAGGGCCTCCTACTTCCACAAACTGCAGATGCATGTGCCACTTTGTGCATCTGGCTCTGTGTGGGTACTGGGAATTGAACCCAGTCTTTCAGGCTCTGAAAGTAAGAGCCTTTAATTGCTCAGTCATCTCTCCAGCCCTGGAAGCTTTATTTCTAATGACATGCTGTATTCCCGTTTGGGAGAAAAAAAGTGTTGTTATACTTTTAACATTAAATGCTGTATAAAAAAGCATGTAGAGAAGATGGTGAAGGGAAACAAATTCATTATTAAATAAATAAAAGTAGCAAAACTTAAGCTCTAGATCTTCCCTAAAAAAGATGCAAATAAAGTTATTTGGGCCAAAGGAAATGATACCTGAAGGAATATATTTAGAATATAATATACTATAGTTTTTCTTAAATTCTTTAAAGTATGCTTCATGGTTGTAGAACAAAGGATGGATGTGTGTAATTAATAGATGTGTAATTCTATATAAATATGTACTTGGGCACTATAAAATATAGTTAAAGAGCCTATAACTTTGTAAAACCTTTACTTTTAGTAGTAAAAAATAACTGAAAAAATTAGAAATTAGGTATATCTAATCCCAAGGAAACTTTTTAAAACTAATATATAGTGATACTAAACAAAAACTAATTAAGTTTCAATTTAGTGCTTTAAAATTTTCACATATCCAAAAAAAATCACATTAATTTAAACAGTCTAGACATGAACTGTAAGACAGATTGTCAGTTTAGATTTAAAAACATACAAATACAAACTGTCTACATAAATAATACCTTAAATAAAGTAGCATGAATAGATTAAAAGTAAAAACAGGAGAAAAGGTATACTGCTTAGATAATAAATAAATTTAGGTAGAATAGCAAACACAGGAGGGAAATGTGGCAGGATCGATAGGAGATTATATAAACAGCACTATGTAGCAAAATCAGCATGGGCATGTTCATGGGAGAGAATGGAGAATCTACATATGACCGATGCACCAAAGTGCAAGAGATCTGTGTGTGTGTGTGTGTGTGTGTGTGTGTGTCAGTGTGTGTGTCTGTGTGTCTGTGTCTGTGTGTCTGTGTCTGTGTTGCTTGAAATCAAACTCAGGGCCTCCCCCAGACCAGACCAATACTCTACTACCGAGTTACAACCCCAGCCTCAAATGATTTTTGAGGGAAAAAAAGAAAACTAATTCAAGGAGGAAAAAATAGCTTTTTCTATAAATGGTACTGAGCAATTGGGTCATCCTTACTTAAAAAAACTAAATATTAATACATACTGCATACCTTATACAAAAAGGACTCCAAGGAATCATCAATCTTAATGAAACATATAGAAGGACACATAAAATCCCTTGTCATTCTGGGTTAGGTGATGACTGCTTAGATATGGCACCAAATGCATAATCAATAAAAGAAAGCAAAGGAAATTATAGGATAAATTGGCTTGATCTAAGCTGTTAAGAAAAAGAAAATACAAGTTACAGCTGCAGAGTAAACATTTACAAGTTACATATCTGGCAAAGGACTTGTGTTCAGAGTATATAAAGAACTCTCAAAACTCAGCAATAAGAGAACTCATTAATAATATATAAATTATTTGGGCAAACAAGAAACCAAAATATTACCAATGGCAAGTAGGCACTATATCATTCCTCATTACATGACCCACATTAGACTGACAAAAACACAGACAGCAATGAAAAGCATCCTGCAATTCCAATCTTGGCAAGGATAGGAAAGAACAACTCTCACACATCCCTAGTTGAAATGCAATGTGGGCCACCACTAGTAAAAAACACCCTGTAGCTTTATATAATGTTAAACATACAGTTATTTTTCACCCAGAAATCCCACTCAAAGGTATTTACACAAGTGATATGACTATATATACACAAAATGTTTTTAATTTTATTATTTATTTTCAAGAGAGGGAGACAGACAGACACACACACACACACACACACACACACACACACACACACACATACACGGGGGAAAGTGAGGAAAGAGATTAGGCATACCAAAGCTTCTTATTGCAAACAAACTCCAGACACATGTACCATTTTGTGTGTCTGGCTTTATATAGGTACTGGGGAATTGAACCTGGCCTGGAAGTTCTGAAAACAAGTGCCTTTAAGTGCTGAGCCATCTCCCCAACCTACAAAAACTTTTGACATGTGTTTAAACCTAGAACTGACCCAAAAATACTTTGCATGTAGAATAGGTAACTAAATTGTGTTAACTCCATTTAGAGGAATATTATTCAAGTATAAAAACAATAGGACAGAGTTTATACAGCTCATTGACAGAGTGCCTCCTTACTACTTACAAGGTCCTGGCTTTGCTCCCCAGTACCAAAAATGAATAAGAAAAAGTATGTATTAGCAATATCACAACATGCTCATTTTTCAAATATAACATGTTATATAAAATTAGGCAGATACAAAAGTATATATAAATATGAACATTTACTTTTATTTAGAAATCAAGAAAACACAAGACCATATAGACAGAGAGCTATATGGATAGAGACAGGTCAATGATACCAAATTGTTTTAAATATAAATTGGCAGCTATGGATAACTATTTTGGATAAGGAGAGGTTGCTGAAGTGGTTCTGTAATGTGATTATAGTTGTGATTACAGACTCTCCACAGTCATCAAAACATACCAACATAGGACACAAATATTGACTTTTACTGTACTAAGTTAACAACACATTTATAAAACTATAAAATACTACTCGTTACTTGGGTCTGTATACAGATTAATATGTAGCATTTTTCTTAAAAGGCAATGAAAAATTGTTCTCTTTAACATTCCTCATTATCTTTGCATTTCGTATTGCATAGAACAGTAACAGAACCCTTACTTTCCTATTATAAAGACATCAGTAAACTTGACAGTGTCGGTAAAATGCAGTATCAAAAGATGAAAGGAGAGGATGATACGCTCTTTGATGCATCTTTGCTGCTACATGTGTGATTACTCTGTGAGCAAAGAAATCACTATCTTGGTAGTTTTCTGAATCGAGTTGTCTAACACGAAGAATCGAAGTTACTTGCTGATTAATGAGCATGAAAACATGAAATGCCACTATCTTTATTAGGAAGGAGGAAATAGAGAGCCTAAGATTAATCTGAACACCAAACATATTATGGGATGCTCTGTAGCCCCACCCATCTTTCTCAGGATCCTGGTTACCTCTGAATAGGGATGAATATAGAATAATGGAAGAACCTGAAGGGTTTTTTGTTAGTTTGGATGGTTAGTGCAGTTATAGTGTTTGGGAGTAATTAGTCTTTAATTTTCACTGTATTTGTTTTCTTAAATTTTCCTATTTACCATCCATTTCTCTTTTTGTGCCCAGCAGAAGAAAATAAAATGTTTCCACCTCAGTTATATTATGAGTTTTGCCAATTCTTCCTAAAAGCCATGAGTCTCAGTGTAACTAGAAACTGTACCAGTCTTAATCAATCTCACAGCCATTCTTAAAACTAGTTACTAAAAAGGAAAAATCACTCACAGAGCTATATAGCAATCCTACACAACTGTTTCCTTAAGAATACTTTTGTGGTCTGTTCCTGCTTCCTTCTCCTCCCATACTGTGGTTACGGTGTTGTAGCCATGGAGATAGAAGAAAAGCAAAATGAATTGATACTGTCAGGCATCATGCACAGACCTACAACTCCAGCACTTGAGAAGCAGAGGCGATGGTATGCTGCAAGTCTGTGAACAATCTATGTAGCAAGTTCCAGGTCAAAGAGTACTGCATCTTGAAAAACATGAAAATAAGAGGATAGAGCAGGAATTAAAAGATAGTCATTATGTTTAATACGTGATCAGTTCAAAAACATCTCTACTCTGCCTCAGATCGCTCCATTCATTTATGCCTCTTCATTGAAATACAAATTCTCTAGAGACCGATGACAGGTGTTCCTCACTTGTTCTAAACCAAATGATCAAGAAGTGAAGACAAGTGTTCTAATTTGAATAATTATGAGTGTCTGTGTGCTTCAGTCTACATTGAAAGTTGATGAATCAACATGATTGATTAAAAGTTTAAGAACATACTATATCTTGCCTTACCTGACTTAAGGAAACTAAGTCAGGTAACTATCAATTAAACCTCAAATTTATAATATTAGTGCACAAAAACCAGAAGTTAGGGACAGGAGGGTGGACCACACAGGAAAGAAATATAGAAGATTATGGCTGTGGGAAGGATGTAAGGAAAGGTCAGTTCTGAAACCTCCAGAAATGAATAACAGGGGTGTTGAAAGGCCAGTCCAGAGCTCGGTGTATCCTACAAAGTCATCACTATCAAGAAGCAGACACCTGCACTCTGTCCTTTATCCTTTAGCAGCTCTCGCCTCACCACAGCGAGACTCTCTCTTCCCCTCATTCCTCATAGACTTGTCTTCCTCCTCTGACCAGCTCCGTTTCCTATAACACGTCATCTCAAGGGCTCAGGTCCCAAGAGGTCTCTGCTTTTATGATCCAGCAAGTGATGTGATAATGGACAGAGTCCTGTCTTTCAATAGTATAAGGGAACGTTTCTTTGAGATAGACCTTTGAAAATGTGTCTCTCATAGAAACAATGTAATACTTTTATATTAACACAGTACTATAACTTAGTTGTATTAAGACTTAATTGGGTCACCAGGAAATAGAAGTATCTTAGGTAATATTTGCCCAAAAGGGAAAAAAATATCTTTTACCTTTTGAACAAGGGGTTAGCATCCACCTTTTGAATAAGTACCAATAGGTCAAGATATCATGAAGATATGTATGTATCTGCTTTGCTTTCCTCACTAATGTGCATTTCTGTACACTGGGAATAAATATCAGCATTTACTTATATTAATAAACGAGATGATGTGTCCACTTTGTTCCATAAGTTAGATTCCAGCTAGGAGGAAATGAATCTTCTTCAGTGTATTCATTAAAGACAAATTTGTCTGTGATCTATGCTTGGTCATTTCAAAAGAAACTAAAACAGATTCAGTCTTTTTCCTCTGGGAGCTCAGAATCAAATATAAGTTATTCTACTAAAGCCACAGAGATCAAGGAAACACACAAATGAACTAGGAAGTAGTTATCAATCATGAAATATATTGAATTAAATGAATACTCATAATCTTGAAAGGGCAGTTTCTCAAAGTGTTCCAATGGCTACAGCGCATCCCTTTGTGACACAGTCTTTAGCCACACTGAGGCTGCTCCCCCTGAGGAAATATATTTGCTCATCTCTCAAACCGCTGAACACTTGAGTTGCCTCCAGAGCATCAGGAATATCAAACTTCCACACTCAGTCTTAACAATGCAGGTGTGACAAGACTGTCTCTCCAATATGACCTCCCTTGATCCTCTGTAGTTTTCTTATACTTTGCATGTTAGCTTACACTTTGAAAACAAGGGATTCCTTCTGCTGAGGCTTATTGATTAAGTCAAAAGACAATATGACATTCTTGTCAAAATAGTTATTGATGAATCACTGAAACTATCTCAGGATTTCTAGAATTCTCTTGTCTATAACTGGAGAACTACTGTTTTAGACAAACATACCCTCCAAAAAAAAATATGTACTACTAATCTACTCTCTGGGGCTGGGAAGATGGCTTAGTGAGTCAGAGCACTTATCATTTAAGTATGAGGGCCTGAGTGTTCTGATTTTCCCTGAGTAACCTTCCTCAGGATCCGCTTGAAGCTAGATGTGACCCTACATGTCTAAAAACAAAGTCCTGCAGGGAGCAGAGACCAGAGAATTTCTGAAGCTCACTGGTCAGCCAGTATGAAAGAAGATAGTAACTCTAGGTTCAGTGAGAGACTCTGTCTCAAGAAAAAACACAAATGAACTAAAGAGGAGTGAAGGGTACCCAACATTCTCCTCTGGTCTCCACAGCCATGCACAAGGGATGTGGGCATCTTCACACCTATGTGCAGATACCACACATGCACCACATTACACATACTATATGTGTGTGCATGTACAAAAATTTATGCTCACTCTAAAAATCTAAGGAAAATATTTCCTAAAATGAAAATGTTATCAGCAAGAGAATTTGAGATGCAAGAAGGAAGGATGAAAAGTACATTGATGCAAAATAATATAAATACTTAAAGGTTAAGTCAGCAATATAGAAGTAGACTGGAAAACATAAAGCCTTCTAAGTCAGGATAGAATACAATTAAAAATAAGATATTTGAAGAGTG
>PVHP010018604.1:17500-32950 GCA_004024765.1 Zapus hudsonius
TATGTAACCTTTAATATTTTGAGGCATATTCTATCTGTAGCTACTTTCTCCAGAATTTTCATTATAAAAGCATGGTGAACTTTGTCAAATGCCTTTTCAATATATGTCAAAATGATAATAAAATTTGTCCTTATGTTAATTTATATGATGGGTTATATTTACTGATTTGCGTATGGTGAACCAACTTTGCATCCTGAGGATTAAAACATTATCATTGTGTATAAACTTCTTAATGGGTCTTAAAGTCTCTTTATAAGTCTCTTGTTGAGAATTTTTATGTATATGCTCATCAGGGAAAATGATCTTAAGCTTTTTGGTTGTTGTGTCTTAATCCAGTTTTTGTAGCTTTATAGAGTGAAATTTGGTAATATTCCTTCTCTTTATGTTTTATGGGAGAGCTGAAAATTTAGTATTAGATCTTAAAGACCCTGCCCTAAGCTCAAGCAACTATAGTTACTTCATATTGGACAAAGATGCCAACAATGTTAACTGGCGCAAAGATAGCATCTTTAACAAATGGTGCTGGACAAATTGGATAAATACTTGCAAGAAAATGAAACTAGACCCTCTCCTCTCACCATTCACAAAAAATCAACTCCAAATAGATCAAACACCTCCACATAAGACCTGAAACTCTGAAAACCCTGGAAGAAAAAATGGGGGTGGGAACTCTCTGAGATAGGAATGGGGTAAAACATCCTGAACAAACCTCCAATAGCCCAGGAAGGGCAACAATCACTTAACCAATGGGATCGTATCAAGCTAAAAAGCTTCAGACAAGCATACCATACTCAAAGCCAATAGACCACCATCAAAGTAGGAGTTAATCTTTGCCAGCTACAATAAAAATCTTTGCCAGGGTTTGATTACCTAGCACCCATGTAAAGCTAGATGCACAAAGTGGTCCCTGTGTCTGAAGTTTGTATGCAGCGGCAGGAAGTTCTGGCCAACCACACCCATACTCACTCTCTGTCTCTTCTCCCTCTCATAAATAAATAAATAAATAAATAAATAAATAAATAAATAAATAAATAAATAAATAGATAGATAGATAGATATTTTTAAAAGCAGAGATCAAGGAGTGAGTTTCAGTGGAACAAATTTGTTGGCATAATTGCTGGTGTTGGGTGATGGGAATCAGTTATATATTCCTTTTAATTTGCTGTGCATATTTGAGAACTTTCAGAATAAAGGTAAAGCAAAGGGGAGGGAAATGGCTCAGTGGGTAAAAGTAATTATGGCAGAAGTATGAGAGCTTAGGAGGGCTTGATTTACCCTGAGTTCAATTCTCTAGCACCCACATAAATAGCTGGGTATGCATTCATGCTCTGACCCCAGTCCCATCAGGAGCACAGACCAGAGATTGCTTGGGCTCACTGGTGAACCAGTCTGACCTAAGCAAACAGTAGTTTCAGAAGGAAAAGTGAAAACAAAGAGATGAAAATGATGCAGAATGTGCTCTGCTGTGCAACTTTCCCATAGAACATGTGCTGCCAACATATGCTATTCCTACCCATGAAGACTCGTCATTTTAACTAATAGCTACATTGGCTTAAACTTCCTCATTCATCCCCTCTAATAAGTCTAAAGAGTTATTTCCAAAGTAAAAACTCTCTTCGGTTATGAATCAGCCAAATGCCTGATTTTCATGTGTGTCCCCATCTCAGCACTCTCGGACCTGTGAGGAAAGGGACAAAAAGAAGCTGCTTCCAGTATTGCTTCCAGGTTGCCTTCTTGCTCTTATTTTAGTCTTGGTAAGTGGTTCCCTACGAAATGTTATTGCCTTCTAATGTTTTTCTATTCATTTTGACTATAAGAAAAGTAAAGTATTTCCCCTTTAACTATGGGCAATGCTGCAAGACCCTCATTGCACAGTGCAACACCAACTATGTTTTCCTATATATACACAGCTGTGAAAAAGTTGAATTTCTAATTAATCATGAAAATAGATTAAGATTACTTAATAAAGGAGCTGGAGAGATGACTCAGCAATTAAAACACTTGATTTCAAAGGCTGATATCCTGGGTTTGAGTCCCCAGTACCTATGTGAAGCCAGATGCACAAAGTGGCACATGCATCTGGAATTAATTTTCAGTGGCAACAGTCCCTGGTGTGCCAAGCCCCCCTCTCATTCTTTTTATCTTCCAGTAAATAAATAAATGTTAAAAAATAAAAAAGAATAATAATAGAATAAAACTTAAAATAATCTGCAGCAATATAACAATTTATGTAGATTTCTTCCACCACCTCAAAAGAGTTGAGACAAATATCAGTATTTTAGACTAGGATTGGCCAAATGTAACTGAAACATCAGAGAGCAAAACTGTAGGCAAGGAGGAACTACCATATGCACACTTGAACTTAGTACCATTTCCCTGTCTGCTGTACTGAGATTCCTGTTGTCATTGGTTGTCTCCTTAGTTTTGCCAACAACATGGATACGTAGACATGCAAAGTAACACAATTGTCTCCAACGTTAGACATTATAAATAAATGATCTTCTTGGACTGTAGGCAAGTGCCTACTGGAAACATGAACTCTACTTAATCTTGTCCATTAATGATTCCAGCTTTGGTGTTTATCAAAGAATCCCTTACTTAACCTCCCATGGACTGAATTTCTGGATATCTTCAGCTGCTGCTCTTAGTAATGGTTGGATAGAAAGGAAGCAATGTGGGCTGGGGAGATGGCTCAGTAGATAAAGTGCTCTCCCCTCAAACCAGAGTGTGCATAATTCTCAGGCCCTGTGCAAAAAGCCAGAAGCTGAACTGGCCTTTAGAAATGCCACCACACTGATGTTGACAGTGAGATGGGAGGCGGGGACAGGAGTAGTTTCCTTGAAGCTAATGGTGTGTACAGTATAGAATGGGAGAAATCAGGTGTGGTGGTGACCACCTTTCATCCCAGCACTTGGGAGGTAGAGGTAGGAGGATAGCAGTGAAGTCCAGGCCATCCTGAGATTACATAGTGAATTGCAAGTTAGCCTGGGCTAGAGTGAGACCCTACCTCGAAAACCAAAAAAAACAAAAAAACCAGGAGAGTGAGATTCCAGAGAGAAATCCTGAATCACATGATTCTGGCCTTACAGTCATCCTCTGACCTCCACAGATACACTATGGTACACTTGTTTTTTTCTCTCTCTCTTTCTCTCTCTCTCTCTCTCTCTCTCTCTCTCTCTCTCTCTCTCTCTCTCTCTCTCTCTCTCACACACACACACACACACACACACACACACAGAGAGAGAGAGACTCAGAGAAAGAGAGAGAGGGAGAGGGAGAGAGAGAGAGACATGCACACACCATAGACACAAATACATACACCAAGTAGCAGGATGAAATGTAAAAGCAAGGACTGAAAATAATACGCTTCACTTTCAGTTCCAGGGCACATTAATATGCAACCTTGGGAGAGTCCATTGAACTTAACCTAATTATCTTTATCTGTTCACTTAAAGCAAAAACTCATGGGAGGCTAATGTGGAACACTTTGAATCATTATGTATGACTTCACACAGTGAATGAAAAGTTACCTATCTGACTGCTATTGAGTAATTGATGTTGCCACAGAAACTGAATACTGAACATCAGAGCTCACTGGCTGCTAGGAGTCTGAGGTTTCATATTTCCTGGATCCTAATTATTTTTAAATGGAAAAGCTCTCATGTTTTCCAGAGAGCAAATAGTCCTGAATTACTGGAAGAACAAAGTTCAGAAACTAAAGATATCATACAAATCACAAAAAATAGCATTATAATAGATTAATTTTTCCCGTGGGTTTTATTCAGAATACTTTCTCACTAGTTTATCCAGGAAAGCTGGTGTTAGGCAGAAGAAGAAGTTATTTTCACTCAAATTCTATTTTAAAATGAATTATCTCAAGGTGGGCTTAGACGAGGCCAGCACTGGGATGCTAGGTCAAGGCCACTTTCATGTCCTCCGTCTTTGGTGTTTGATGCTATTCAATGACACAGAGCCAAAGAGACCAACCATGGCGGCTTCCAAAAGCATGAGCTTGTACAGGAGGATGAGGACTGCCACCTTAATGCCAGGGAAGATTTCCACTCGCATTGTCACGTTGATTTTACTATTCCAGACAAGGAACCCTTTCCTTGGGAGAGTTCAGACCAGGTGCCCAGGAAGAGTGGGGCTGCTTTCTGCTGAGACACCCCAGGAACTTGGGTTTACTTTCTTTACTCTGGCTTCCCAGGGTTGTCAGGTCTGCATTCAGACATATCTTGGGGACAACAATCTTTTCTCATTGGCTCTATGTGCTTGTTGTTTGATTCATCATGTCCTTGGTTGCATGTTTACCAAGTTCTTCCTACTTTTGCACAATTAATTTGAAATGAGAGATCATTGTGACTTCGGGGGTAAAGACATAATTATCACTTCCATCCTCAGTACAATTTCACCATAGCTATATGAACCTAGAAAACTTTTCAGTTTCTTGGCTCATCTTATCTTTACCACAAATCATGTAATCAATTAGCTTTACATTGTTGAATAAAACTTAGAACCAACGCTTGCTTCTCTGTTCTGGGGTTTCATCTATTCCCTCCTAAAGCAAATATTTTACATTATTAGTATGAATGCCATTATGTTCCAGGACAGACTAGCAAATACAATAATGAGAGAGACACAAACTCAGAGAACTCAGTATAATGCAGCAAGTTTCTTAATTCTTGAAATTTAAAATGAAAATGATATCTAGTTTATAGAATTGTGAGAATGTAATAAAATATATCTAAATATCTCATTAGGGCATCTGAAATGGGATAGAGCACTTAAAACTGGTAACTCCAATTACTATTGGTAATCACGTGATCCCAAACATTGTTTCCTAGACAAATAAGTGACATGAACCCCGAGACTGAAATGTGCCCTCTTACTTCTTCATAGAGTAATAATTTCCTACATTAAAATTTCTTGAAGGCAGGAAGCATGGTAAGTACAATAATTAATTAATTGCCTTTACTTCTATAAAATTAGGACATTTTCCCCAAGATTGAGTGAAATAGGTCCAAGAACATGAATATGCTACTTTCTGAATAATTCAAGTGAGGACTTGCATATTGTTCTTGTTCTCATATTAAGGAAACTCTGCAAACAACATATGCTTATAGCTGTGTTTTGTCTCTTCCATTTCCAGAATGTCTAGAAAATTAGAACTTCAATTGAACATCTTACATGTCTGCAGCAACTATGGAATCATTCATAGGCAATGTATCAGTAACTGAGTTAGAAGTATGATTAAATATTTGGATGCTTTTGGTTGTTAAGTGCTGAAAACTCAAATCAAATGTGTGTGTGAGAGGGGGAGGGAGGGAATGAGAGAGAGAGAAAGAAAGAGAGGAGAGAGAGAAGGAAGAAGGGAGAACTTACTGCCTTAACAGGAAAATTTAAGAACCCAGGTTAGTTTAAACCTTCCTCTATTTCCTTTTCTTGTCCTTCCCCTCTTCCATTAGTCCCCTTGGCCCACCTCCCTAGGCAGTTTTACTTCTATTTTCAAGTTATACAGGCATCCACAAGTATATGTATCTTTATAAAATCTAGGAACCACAAATAAGAGAAAACACAATATTAAACTTTCTGTGAATGGCCAAATTCACTTCATATGTCCAGTTGTATCCATTTTCCTATAAATGATTTAAATTTATGAAGAACTTAGTTTTTTTAATTATTTAAATATTTTATTTATTTGAGAGAGAGAAAGAGAGGGGGGGCAGACAGAGAGAATGGGCACACCAGGGCCTCCAGCTACTGAAAATGAACTCCAGATGCATGTGCCCATTTGTGCATCTGGCTTTATATGGGCACTGGGGAATCGAACTCTGGTCCTTCTGCATTGCAGCCAGGACTGAGTCATATGAGCTGCTCTCCTTCAATTCTCTCTACCTTTGGATATATTCAGAAAACTGGAGTACTTGAATATAAGCAGATAGGAAGAGAGCCAGTTATTTATTCTTTTCTAAAGTATATTTACTTATTTGAGAGAGAGAAAGAGAGGGGAGCAGACAGAGTATAAGCATGCCTGAGCCTCCTGCCACTGCAAACAAATTCCAGACATGTGCCATTTTGTGCATCTAGCTTTGCATAGGTACTTGGAATCAAACCCAGGTCATCAAGCTTTATAAGCAAGTACCTTTAACCACTGATTCTAGAGGCCTTATACACATCTGTTCTTGCTTATATAATCCTTTTGATGATGCAGCCAAGGTTCGCTAAGGAATCATCCTCCTTTCATTTCAGCTAACAGCCAGATGATTTTCAAATGTGTGGATGAACTCAGTCTACTTGCCAACTGGCTGCTAAATGAAGCCACCATAAGCAACAAGTCATATAACCATCATATTAAAATTAAAATTCCCAATTCCCAAACTATTACAAAATAAAACAACTTCCTTTAGGAAACTATAAGAATATATACAATGGACTTAAGTTAGAGAAACATTGCTGAAAGTTCTCACATGTTTAAACCAAAATGATTTTAAAGGAGTAGGCAACCAATAAATAGAGATTAATAATTTCAAATAGGTGAAAATCAAATCCACCTGAATCATAAGCCTGTGAAATGTGCTCAATCTCTTTATAATTAGAAATGTGCCAAGTGATAACATAAAAGGATATCATTACTTATACAGAATATTGTTAAAAAAAACAAAACTCAGAGAATGTCAAGTCAAGTTCAATTAACAATTTCAATTCTTTGTCCTTTTATAATAGAATTTGGCAGCTAAACCCTGCCATGGTCTCACGACAAGCAAAGCCCACTTCCTCACCCTTTTCTGAAACGAGATTGTGTTTCACTGAAAGTCCACAGTGGCTTTGTAGGCTGGCTGCACACTCGTAGTTTTAGATCACTTAGTAGATCTCGTCTGCCCCCCTCAAGGTTCGGGGTGGCGATAATCTGTATGAGACTCCAGTCCACAGAAGCACTGCCTTTAGCGAGACATGTCACAAAGCAAAAATTAAGTGACTGCTTTGCTCTGAGAGGAGACTACTAAGCACCCAAGGAGGAATTTTTCAGTGATCAATTATGCAGGAAATGTGAGTAAATTATTTGCCCCAGAAAGTGCTTCATAAACTACATCTCACCTCTCTAGCAAGGAGAAGCCAGTAACATGAACTGGGTGAAGCCCTGCATCAGGCATGAGCCCGCTCTGCTACACTCCTCACATTTACATTCAGCCTAATTTCTACTGGACAGATCACTTAAGCTATCTCATCTCAGTTTGTCTTTTTAAATTGAGATCTTGAGGGATCTTGAGTTTGCTTTTGCATTTCACATTTCTGATCTCTACTTTTTTAAATCTTTACCTTCTCGGTGAAGAGGTCTCCACAAGTTGGCGACATCAATCAGAACTTTAAATGATACTCCAAGTGGGAAGTGGAGTCATACCTGCTAAGTATCTCCTTGACCTTTGAAATGGTAGCCCCATGCTGGCTGCAAAGAACATCATATCACAGAACTGTCAAGATCCTGAAACAAGACACCAAGCTAAATACCAACAGACATAAGAACAAAGGGAGAGTGGCAATAATGATATCCTAAATTATATCCATAAAGCATCCAAATAGAACTCTTTGGTCGTTTCAGACTTCTCACGGGCAATTTTAATTGTATCCACAGGGAAAGCTCAAGTAGTTCAGAGGAAAGCAAAGTATTTCCTCCATCACTCAAGTAGCTCCGATGTTGTTGGGAAAGTCTCTCTGGGCTAACGGACCAAACAACTGCAAAACGTAGAGAAAGCTGAAAGAAACAAGGCAGGGAAGCTGTCACTGGCCTTTATTTGTGACAGATATACCAGCCTTCTCCTATAAGCAAGAGTGTTTGGTTAGAGCAGGTGTTCTAAACATCTGGGAAGCTTCAAGCATCTGAATCCTGTGCTGGGTTTCCTCCCTGAATTTACAGTGCCTGTAATTGATCTACCAAATATCTGCAAGGGGCATTGTTGTAGGCATTGGATAGGTCTGAAGATAGAAAGAGTGAGGAGTAGAGAGGATCACGGATACAGTATGAGGGATACCTGGTCAAAATGGAGAAGAGAAATCCTGTGAACAGCTTCAGGTACTACAGGGCCATGTTTAAGCTAGAACATTCTGACACTGGTAATGTGCTTGCAAAACTTCCGGGTAGAAGAAAGGTAGAAATCAATAATCACACCTCCTCACTAAGCAGGTTCTGAGGAATAAGTTGAGAAGCAAATAGTAAATGTGGAGGAACATTATCACATTTATTAACAAATTGCTAGGTCAAAGGACCAACTTTAAGTGTGACTCATTCATGAGATTGACAATACTGGACTCTTGGATTAGGCAACAGGCATCCTGTTGCATAGTAGAGGTCTACCCAGGGAGGATACCTAGTGCAAAGAGGAAAAGTGAACTTATCTTGTAAGCAGACTTACTCACAGAAGACCAAGTAGAACTGTAGGCCAAGCCTGTCTAGCTAATCTACCTAAGTTTATCATCAGCTGTTTTTTCACTTGCCCAGGGCAGAGCAAGCAAAGCCAAGAAGAAATATCCAGGTTTTGCTAACTTGAATGCTGTTCATAGAAATAAATGATGAAAGACAGAGAAGTCACTTTAGCCATGATGGGAAGTAGCCTATCTTTTTTAGCCTAGCTTGCCTAAACAGGCAGACAGTGGAAACAGAAAGATGTGTCAGCCAGGGAGATGAAAGTTACAAGGCTGAACTCCAGGACATAGAACAAAGCATGGCCCTCCCAATCAACCTCCATGTTATACACGTTTTTAAAAACCTTGACTAGGGAACAGAGAATCAAGCCCAGATATTGCACCATCATTTACCTCTGCTCGTGCTAACACTGCCTTGTACCTTATGCATGTACTTCTGGTGCTTTATACTTTCCAATATACCTTCACATATAACCATTTTATCCATGTTCAGAGTTAGCCTTTTAGAAGAAACAAACCCGTTATTATTATTAGTAATTCTATCTTATAGAAAAATGCAGAAAGTCAAAGTGTTATTTTCTTGGAAATATGTAGTAGAACTAAACCAAGAACATAGGTTTCCTAACATTTTTATGACTAGAATATGAAACTTTCAATTTATTTGAGAGTACAAGTAGAGGCTAGGGAAGAAAGCTTAGATGAGTTTTGTTATGCATTAACCTCATTCTCAGAACACACATTACAAATACTTGGAGCCTCTGAATGGGCAATGTTACCATTAGTGACCTTTTCTTAAAATCTGGCCCAATCAGTTGATAAGCTAAAATGTAAAACCATACTATTATTTTAAAGAGATCTAGTAAAGGTGAACTTATGAACATACTGTTTTCTATTTATTTTACCAAACTCAGAATAGTCACAGAAATACAGCAAAACTATTCTCCACATTATATTTGGGGAACAAGGGCAGGTGCATATAAGCTATTCACTCATTTGCTGACATCATGAATAAAAGTCTAGCTTCTCTGCTGATCTCTGTGCATGTACACTTAGAGAAGTACATTCAAGCCAGGGAAAGAACATCAGTATGGCTGTAATGAAATCCTGTTGCTGCTGCTGAAAGGATAGGATGATAAACTGCCTGCAGTTGGAGCACAAAGAATGTAAACAAGTGAATGTGTCTTAAACTCTAAACTTTAAAAAATTCGTCTTGGAGATGTTCTATGAGCGTCATTCATTGGGTTCAGCATATAAATAAAAATGATTTGTCTTTATGGTCCAAGAAATTTTTGAACAAAACACATATGTGATTGTTATTAATCATCATAGTATGAAAGATCACGTCAACATTTCCCTAGTCATCACATGTCTTTAGGGTGGGGATTAGGAGAAGAAAATGCCTATATCCCAAAGCAGTTAGAATAATGTTAAACCTGAATGATATGTATCTGAATGACAACATGTTCCATTATCCTCATCCGAGCTCGGAACAGACTGACAAGTCCCTGAAGGATCTCTGGACTGAACAAGCAATAGGTAAATAATTTAATAAATCCCCAGAAAGATTGCTTCATGATTTTTCTGTGCCTATTGGGATATTTCCAGTGAAATAAAAAGTATGCCCTCAATCATATAGGATCTTAGGAAACTAATGATGCCATGAATGAAATATTGAACTATATTTTTATAGAGAAATTATTTCTGATAGCATTCTCTTGCAAGTATCTTCTATAGAAAGTTGTTTTGAACTGTGGACAGGAAAATGGGCTTGTGATGCTTTGCTGGAAAAGGATTTCCAATCTCCACTGTCAATTGAGCTCGAGAAGATCCCATGGGGTCTTTATTGATCTTGTGATGGGAACATAAGAATAATTATGACACAAATGACCAGCTATGGACAGTCAGCTATAAAAATATTCACCTGTTTAATATGGGGCCCACATCAGCAGACACAAATGGACACAGATCCACAACGCTCTGTGGACTCTTTCACCATGGTTTATTGGCTTTGTCCCAAATGGTTCTATACTGCATTTCCCCCCCAAAAATGAATAATGTATCCAATCACATGCTCCTCACAGACACTTGAGATAAAGTCAGAAAATAATACACACAATTGATTTCATGAACTTGTTTGAATTATTGAGACAATGCCTGGTTTTAGTGATAACAAATATACTGCAGTATAGGCTATGGGGCTGCAACAAGACCTACTAAGATCGTGAGTCACCCCACCAAGCCTAGTGGAGAAATATCTATAGTAAAAGGCATGTAACAGAAATCCGAGATATGACAGGTGATTTGTCATATAGTCTATGGTTGTGAAACTAGTAGCAGAAATTCAGAAGTCTAAGAAAGGACAGATAAGGAGGTGGGGATGAATGAAGCTACGGGCTTCTTTTATCTTAGGTCTTTACTACTAATGGGTATGCAATGGCACCATAATGCCAGGGGACCACACACAAAAAGAAATAGACAATTAAACAGTGTTAGTTGATGGTGATAAATAACTATAAAGCCACAGCCACCTAACAAGAGGCCTATGTAGTTCAGGTATGATATTGTGGGTAGTATTAAGATAAATTGCAAGAGTACCAGAAATGGAATGTCTTGATTCAAGAATCAGGAAATAGGAGATCAACACTGGATGCATGCATCTCCCCAAAATTTACAAGTTGAAGCTTTAAGATCAAGTATTTACTTAGTACAAGGAAATAAGATGAAATGAGGTCATAAATTGGGGGTCTTTTTCTGATGGGGTTGATATGTTGGTTTTGTTTCCAAGATAAGCTCTCACTATGTATTCCTGGATAGCATAGATCTTAACAGTATTCCTCCTGCCTCGGCCTCTTGATACTGTGATTTCAAGCATGTAACACCACACCTGACAGGATCAATATCTTTTTAAAAAGAAACCCTAACCGTATAGACAAAGAAAAAAGTCTATAGCACGCACAGCAAGAAAACAACCATCTTCAAACCAAGAAAGTGCCCTCACTAAATACAAGCCAACTAGAAACCTGTTCTTGGACTTATAGTCTCCAGAAGTATGAGAATATATTTTTAAATCACCTAATTATCTATTATTATGTTATTACAGCCCAAGAATATTTACTCAGTAAAACAGTGGCAGAGCAACTAGAAACAGAGTTAGTTACATGACTTTAGGGTCCAGTGAGAACTGAGGCACTTAAACCTATAACATTAAACTTTATATTTCTTTATAGAGTATAAGCCACAGGGAGCAGGAAGGTAGTCATACACCACAATAGCTTCAATTCCTAGAACATAGTAACTGCTCAATAAATGTTTACTTGGATCAATTCCACCTTGCTGATACTGCCAAATAACCTAAAGAGAGTATTTGAAAACAAAAATGTAGAATAAAATGACCCCTATAACAGAATTTTGAATATAAAAAAACACTTGACTGATGTTGTATCCAACATAAAGAATATTACAGAGACCTTCAGTATATACCCTCCAAAGTTTCTGAGTAAATGCCATTCTTTGGACTACTGTAGAGTAATATAGTATATAGTATACAATGTGGCCTAATTTTGATTGGTTTTTTTTTCAAAAGGAAAGTAGAAAAATCATGTTGATGGAAAGATAGTTTATTCAGAATGAGCATTAAACATTTCCTTCCTGTCTCAAGAAAATAGCCGTGAGGTGCCCATAACTTGATGCTGAATAAACACTTGAATACAATGTGCAAAGGCCACAAATATATACACATTTCTGAAACACCTCATAATTCTCAGATTGCTCATGGATAAGACAAAGTCAATCAATTTTCAGATTTTAAATATTGTAATTATTGTGTGCTCTGTGCACTTGTTCAGGAATTTGAAGTAGGAATGAAAGCCAAGGCCTCACACAAGAGGCCTGTGCCACTGAGCAATGCTCCCAGCCACAGGCCCAGGAATTTTAGGAGGACTTTACAGAAGAGCTTGGGAACAAGCTCCGCAGCAAAAGAACAATTGAAGCCACTATTGTCATTCCCACGTAGATCCCATCAGCCAAATCAAATCCTTAATTAATTTTTAGAGCTGTTTGTAAGTTTGAGTGATAGTCATTAGTAGAGTCCAAGAAGCTAGAAAGGAGCCATGAGAGAGGAGGGAAGAGGATGAGTGTAGGGCCTCAAGGGAGTGGACAGTAGATATGTAAGGAAAGGGGCAGAAATACTAGAGGTTAAAAGGTCTAAGTGGAAGCCGGGCATGGTGGTGCACGCCTTTAATCCCAGCACCTGGGAGGCAGAGGTAGGAGGATCACCATGAGTTCAAGGCCACCCTGAGACTACATAGTGAATTCCAGGTCAGCCTGGGCTAGAGTGAGACCCTACCTCGGAAAAAAAAAAAAGGTCTAAGTGGAGTCAGGGAAGAGGAATTGGGGAGAGGAAGAGGTGGAAGGTTAGTTAACCCAAATTAGAGATGTTATGAATAACCCACATGGGAATCTACTTCTTCGATAGCTATTTACAATATAAAACTTTTCTTTTAGTTTTTTGAGGCAGGGTCATTTTTAAAAGAGACCGTTTGGGCAGAAGTATCCTGGTGGGGATGAATAATGCTGTGCCCAAATACCATGGGCTGTTACAAGAAAATCTCAGTGCTATAGGTGGGATGCCATGAAACCCACCAAACAATAACAGGCTATTGTCAATGCTCTTGTTTGCCCACCAGATCTACATGATAAGACATTATTGCTGAAGCAATCACATGCTTAGGTGATGAGAAGAACAGAGAAAACAAGCCAGAACTGAACTAGAAGCCTCTTCCCTGCTGAGTAGCTGGCACAGTGCTGGAAAGTACAACCTATTAGGGAAGAAAAGTCATCCGGAGTCTTGGGCAGCAGTGGATCCTGCAAACTACACAAATGGCAAGCCAGGCAAGATAGGTCCTCTGGCACAATCGTGGCATGTCTGTTATGGGTGCAGCCAACTGCTCTCTGATTGGATTTGAGGTCTTCTCTATGGAAAAGAATTCATGCCTGGTATTGAAAACCTAATCAAAAGTCTATAACTTGGAAGGTCATAGACCGTAGAGGGGAAGCTATTACTCTTGGTTGGCTAAATGAGTATGTTGTATCCTTCAAACTACCCTTTAAATATTTAGGGCATATGTTAGTACTGTTCTTCTTGGTTAGAGAAGCTTCTCTTCTCAAAGGGCTGTGACTGCTACCGGGATTCAAAACTCATCAAAGTGAGAGATGAGTGTTCTGCAATTAATGACATATCTCTATAATACTCTTCAGGGCTCAAGGACCATGGCGGAAGAGGATACAGAAAGAAAGTAAGCACCAAAAGATAGGGAACAGTGCTTTTGAGTGCTGTTTTCTGAACATGTAATGAGCATTGCATTCACGACCTCAAAGTGACTATTGTCACCTGCACAATATTGACACATCATGGATGATGGAGAAGTACCTCTCCCCCCACAACCACCAAAAAAAAAGACATCAAATTTGAAGAGGGACAAACTGGAAAGAAGAGGGGGTTCAGTGGAGGAGAGATGGAGGAAGGAGAACAAATGGGGGAGCATAAGATGAAACTGTTCAAGGATAATTAAGGGAATTTACAGTAAAATTGATCAATGGATTTAGGAGTAGAAAGACTCAGATCCTTTAAAAAGCCCAAAGATCACATAGCAAACCTTTCCAGCAACTTTAGCAGTCAGAGGAGATGGTTCCTTTATGGCTAAATTATCCTCTGACAGTCATGAAAGCCAGGAAATTTTAGTCAGTTAGTTATAAATCTAACTTTGAAAAAACAATGTCAACTGATGAAATAATTTTGGAATATATGGAGAACATTGTGATTGAAAATATCTGATAGTACATACTATCTAACTTCTCTGAGATATGTTCCCAAGGGAAATTGGTGCACATCCAGAATGACACATGTGTAACAATGTTTATAGTAGCTTAATTTATCATAGATCCAACTGGAAGCAACCACCAAGTCCTCCATCAAAGACATAGATAAATTAAGGGATATTGACCCACCATGACTCAGGGAACTGAGCAGAAGAGGGGGTGGAAAGATTGTAAGAGCCATGGTGGGGGAGAATATCCAGAGACGTTGCCCCCTCAGTAACAACATACAAAGGGGGGGGTGGAACCGGGTTGACTCCTAGGCTATTCACAACCCCCTACCCCATGGACTGATCCAGACTGCCCACGGAGGAGGATATCCAAGTGACCGGGGACAGGGAAGAGGGAAATAGGGGAACTGGAGACATCATCACATTATTCTCTTATTAAGTGTATCTAATTATGAATAATAAAGATATAATTTTTTAAAAAAAGAATTGCTCAGGCTTGCATCTCCCTGTCCCAGTTATAGGTTCCTTCCCACACTGAGCTGTTGATCAGAGACCCAAGAGGTCCCCCAAGCATGACAGGCTTCTGTCAGAGCTCTTGAATACCTGTCCCAGGCCTAAGGTAAAACACTATTGTTGAAGAAATCACAAAGTGTCATCAAACAACACCAAGATATCCTGCTAGATCCAGAACGGTAACCAGCTCCCAGAAAATAGCATGTGTGCCACTGGAAGGTGTTGCATGAGCTTCCAGGGGAAAAGCAGAGATTGCTAATATACAAGAAATATTTCTTTAAAAAGAAAAAAGGAAATAAATGATGCTTAGAGTCCAAGAACAGGAACTAAGAAGTGCTACTGTGAGGAAAGAAGGAAGAGTGTTCTCTGGGAATGGGAAGAAGAAGAGGAATCTACTATTCCTGACAGCAACCTTTAGAACAGGGAAATTCTGTGAATGGAAGCTATACCTCACAAAGTAGATTTTTAAAACCTTAAGCTACAGCCTCATCTTCTAATTATGAGAATAAATAAATCTCATTGTTGCCTAATTGATTTCAATGGCTTTTTCTTAACTTGGTTCTAAAAGCAATACTGATAAATCCCATTAACCATAAATAAAAGAGAAAATATTAACTAGCCCAATATTTTAAGTATTCCTAACAATTAGGTTATAAAACATTTGTCACATAGTTTATTTCTTACAATCACTTTA